>KE506323.1:61013-73042 GCA_000441515.1 Elaeis oleifera
AGCTGTGAGCAATCATAAGGATCCTCTCCATCATATCTTTCAGTAGCAGAGATCATCAACCTACGATCAGGTATGGAGTTCTGAATTCAATTAAAAGTAGATGTGATCTACTGCTCACATGCTTGCATGCTGATTTTATCTTCAGATTATTTTAGATTTTATATGTAATATATCATATCATAGATCTAGAGTAAATTAATTTGATGATTATATCATATGTATATTAGATTAATTTAATTAATCTTATTATCTTCTGCTGTAATTTTTCGAAAAAATTTCGAAATACATGCATGAAATCACCTACGCATTCCAACACTTAGGACACCACAACATAATGGGATGTATGAAAGAAGAAATCGAACTCTGTTAGATATGGTTCAATCCATGATGGGCTTTACAAGTCTGTCGATCTTTTTTTGGGGATATACACTCAAGTTAGCATGTTATATACTTAATAAAGTTTCGAGTAAGTCTGTAAATAAAACACCACATGAGATGTGAACAAGATGTAAGCCAGTGCTCTCTCATCTTAGGGTTTGGGGTGTCCAACTAATGTCTAATATATGAAAATAGATAAGCTCAAACTTAGATCTAATAATATTTATTTATTAGATATTCGAAAGAACTAAGGGATATTACTTCTATCTTGCTGATAAACAAAAGGTGTTCGTCAACAATAGAGTAATCTTTTTAGAAAAGAATTCTTTAGAAAAAAACTAATGCCACTAAGATTGAACTTGATGAAGTTCGATAGGTAGGAGAACCGACACAAACAAATGAACCTACTGAGTCAAATTTGATTAGATCAAATTCGAAGCCTGTTATAGAGGCACCATTGAGAAGTTCTGATAGAGTATTGCATCAACCAGATAGATACTATGATTTCTTGATATGAGATGATGATCCTATTGAACTCGATGAGAATAATGAGGATCCGATCACCTACATGGATGTCATGTAGAGATCTGATCTGATAAGTAGCTTGAAGCTATGAAGTATAAAATAAAATCCATGAAGGTCAACAATGTATGGACACTCGTTGATCCACCTGAAGGAGTAAAATCCATAGGGTGTAAGTAAATTTTTAAAGAAAAAGGGCACAGGTGGGAAGGTGGAGATCTATAAAATCCGTCTGGTTGTCAAAGGATATTGTCAACATTAGATATTGACTATGACGAGATATTTTCTTCTATGATAATACTTAAATCTATTCAGATTATGCTTGCAATAGTGGCACACTTTGATTACAAAATCTGGCAAATAGATGTCAAAACCACTTTTTTAAATGGAGAACTGGAAGAAGAGGTGTATATGATACAACCTGAAGAGTTCACATCTATAGATGAATCAAAGGTGTGTAGACTTCAAAGATCTATTTATGGATTGAAGCAGGCATCTCGAAGTTGGAACATGCATTTTGATAAGATGATTAGAACACATGGTTTCATTGAGAACAGAGAAGAACTCTGTAAATATAAATGGGCTAATGGTTCTATGCTTGTATTTCTTATTTGTATGTGGATGGCATTCTCTTAATCGAACATGACATCCCTACATTATAGAAATAAAATTTGGCTGTCGTTATAGTTCTTCATGAAGGATTTGAGAGAAGCATCCTACATTCTTGGAATGAAGATCTATAGAGATAGATCTAAGAGGTTGTTTGGATTGTCTCAATCCACATACATTGATACCATGCTGAAGCGGTTCAGCATGGAGAATTTCAAAAAAGGCTATCTATCGATAGGCTATAAAATTTCTCTCTAAGAGAGATTATCCGATAACTTTTTAAGAGAAAGAGCGTATGAGTAAAATTTTATATACCTCGATAGTAGAATCTATCATGTACACCATGATATGTATGAGATCAGATGTGGCATACTCACTAGGAATAGTGAGTAGATACTAGTTTGATCCAGATGAAAACCACTAGAAGGTTGTAAAAATCATCCTTAAGTATTTGAGAAATACTAAGAACCAATAATTTATTTATGGAGATTTTGACTTAAAACTTGTGGGATGTACTGATTTCAATTTTTAGTCAGATCATAATGACAATAAAAGTGTGTTAGGATACGTATTTATCATAAATGATGGAGCAATTTGTTGAAAAATTTTAAGCAGCACACTATGATCGATTTAGTTTGCAAGGCGAAGCACATCGCAGCATCCGATGCTGCCAAAAAAGTTGTGTGGTTGTGAAAGTTCATCGACGAGCGTGAAGTAGCACCCTCCATTAATGGTCCTGTTCTGCTATACTGTGACAGTACTGGAGCCATAGCTTAAATGAAGGAACTAAAGTGCCATCAATATACCAAGCATATTCTGCGTTGCTGCCATCTTATCTGAAAGATCGTAGATCGAGGTGATATCGAGCTTCAGAAGATCGATGGAAAAAAAAATCTAACCACCCATTTACTAAAGCCCTTGAGATCAAGGAGTTTGATGATCACAAGTGAAAGATAGGTATTCGATACTATTCTGATTGGCTTTACTCCAAGTGGGAGTTATTGAAAATATGTCCTAAAATCAATCATCAATTTATTGACGATTGAGCTCATTATAAATTGTATATAATTATTTATTAATAAAATTATTTGATATTTTTATCATAAATTATGCATCTTCTTTATTAAACTTCTATGTTATGATAAAGTCCTTAAAACCACTTTCAATCGATAAAAAGAATTTATCATGTAGTTCTTAAACTAGTTCACAATCAAACGATGCATTATTAACTAGGACAATAACGTTCACCAAGTGTAGGTTATTATGTGCCATATGGGTTGATTGTCCTCATAACCAAAGAGTGTGGAGATACTAGTATGGCATGTAGGTGAAATGTAGGAGTATATTTTACTGAACGTGATCCATCTTGGAGTACTTTACTATCAAGAGTAGCTCGTGAAAGATATGGATATAAGTATCCCTCCGATCTGAGATTACCACGGTGACTTGTAAGCAACTTACTGTGCTTTGGTGCCAGACTATCTAAATTTCTAACTCAATGATGGAAGATTTTTGGACACAGTCAAGTACTTGCAAAGTCGATCTGTGATCAAGATGGGATTGATCGCTCTTGGTTTCAAGAATTAGTGCTGTATTGTATTTCAATTCAGTAAAATTTTGACCAGGATAGTCCTTGTGAGAAGTCATAGAATTTATGAGGTTGAGATGCATTATGGATGTACTGATTAAGAGTTGATAATTTAACTTTAAAACATCCTAAGTATTGAGGGTCAAAAGAATAAATTATATGGTAACCATATGCTGAAGGTTTTTGAATGGTGCTTTGCAATCATTCAGCCTATCCGGATATCGGGTACCATAACTACATGATTATTTTGATTAGTATAGAAATTTATTTTTATACTACTAACTTAGGTTCAAACCTATGGGGTCACACACAAAAGAAATTTCTGTCTGATCAGATGGTTGATCAATGATTAAGAATCATTCAAGAATATAATCGTCAATATGATTGATGATTAACCTCATGCAAAAGTTATGATAAAATAATTTGTTAAGTGTTAGTGAATTAATAAAGAATTAATTAGCAATTAAATTATTGATTAACTCAATTTGATTGAGAATAAAGTTCATATTAAGTCTAATTGAATTAGATTCAATTAGATCTAACTCGATTAGGTTATAAGATAACTTAATCACATAGGGTGTTTGATTCCTGATTTGATCAAGACTTAGACTCGATTAATTTTAATTGGATTAAAATTTAATTAAAGTGGTTGAGTGCCTAATTGAATTAGATTCTCTTATTTAATTAGGTCTAACCAAATTAGATTTGGATAAGAACCAAATTAAATCAAACTTTAGTCCAATCGAATTGGACTTGCCCATTACGCCAACCACACAACCCCATGTCATTCCTCATGCTGATTTGATATTGGCGTGAAGGTTTGCATGCCTTTCAAAGGCTGGTTGCCCACTATGGAAAAGGCCCAAGTTCTTGGGATTATCTTAGTTCAAATTGAATTTCGAATTCAACTTTGAATTAGGTTTGATTTTGAATCAAACCAACTCTATCTCATCCAAACCACCTCTCCCTTTGTCACCATTTTTAAAGGGCTAATTTTTTGTGCATTGAATATCAGATTTCATCAAGAAAAATTTTGGTGGGGCGTGGGGTATCGGGGTGGGCTTCTATTTTGGCATGTGAGATAGAGGAGAGCCGACTCCTCTTGGGTGAGTGACCTAGATTCTAATATAGGGTTTTGGGTGAGTGAAAAACAAAGAAAGAAGAAAGTTCTCCTCCCTCATTCCACCACTACCTCATTTCTTATTCCATCTTCAGCTTCGAAAGAGTCCAAGAGATCTGAAGAGGTGTGCATATCAGCCATCAAGAAGATCTCTACGCGAGCTAGTACTCCCAAAGAGATCGATCAGCGCCAAGGCTTCGTGTGGACTCCTATAGAGGCTGGACATCTTGTATGATTGCGAGCAACCAGAAGGACCTCAAATCCATGATTGATAGCTATAGTGATCAGCTATCCATACTCAAGTATCGAGTTCTAAACTTAAGTTTATAGTAGTATGATCTATAGTATAGCTTTGACCACATAGATTTGATCTATGTAGTTTCGATTTTCAGATTTTATGCATAATATTTCATATCATAGATCCTAACGTAGGTATTTTTTGATCAGATCATATGTATATTTAATTAATATGATTAATCTAATTTTGAAATTTTATTTCAAAATTTTGAAAATGCATGCATGAAACGCCTGTCTGTTTCCTTCACAGTGTGCATCAGAGCCCTAGTGGTCTCACCCTAAAAATCTATCCCAAACTCCTAAAATACAAGTGTCAGTACCATGCTATAGGATAGAGAGGCCTTCTATCTATTGGTTGCTTCCTCCATCTGATGAATCATAAGAGATGGGAGGTTCAGTGGGATCTCTCATATCACATGGAACATAAAAGTAATGTTGTATCCAGAACAAAGTCAAATCTCCCCATCTTAAGCAAGAAATCCGACTCACCATATGATGTAGGTGGCACATCTCAATGCTCAACTAGTTTACACTCACCTCCTCTAACTCCTCTACCATGTCTCTATCTAAAATGTACTTCAATCCAAGAGATTTCTTCTTAAGCTTATCTAATAATTTACCTTCAGTGGTCATTCTCAATATTCGTGCCAATCTCTCTATATCTAGTATAATGCGGACACCTCGAACCACAGAGTCAATGATCCTATCCCCAATAGTTCATGTTTCCAAAAAATCTCTCACAAGGTTGGGTAGGTCAAAACATCAAGTGAGCACAAGTACTCCCATCCCAACTTCTTGATTTTCTGCCTAATGGAGAAGCCTTTATGGTCCAAAACTCAAATCTATTTTCTTCCCATGGAACAACTCTTAAGGATGATGTAGCTCTAGAGGGAGTTACCTGTGGAGGTGAGGGTATCGGAGGGACCTGAGATGGTGGCTGCTAGCTATAGAGGACTGTCCCTGAACACTCCTTTGCTTGGACCTTTGTTCACAAATAGGAGAAGGCCTAGGGCTTGAGGATTCTATGTGGGTTCTCTTCTTATTTTTTTGGCGAGACATTTTCGGGGTGCCATGGAGACCGAAATCAAGGAAAAATATGTTGAAATTGGAGGAGGAGGCTTCAATTTGGATTGGAGAGAATTTTGGAAGAGGTTTTGGCTTGGGAGAAAAGCAGTAGGAGAGATGGCTCTTCAGGATGGATTAAAAATCCATCCCAACATCGAGGTCGACTCCAATTAATCACGAGTTGACTCCTGATGAGAGGTTGACTCTAATAAAGTTGGAGGTCGACTCCTCATAGAGTTATTTTTTATAGAATCCATAAGTCGACTCCTTTGGTCCAAGAGTCGACCCTCAACATAGAAAATAATTCAAAAAGTTTTGATCCAAAAAAAATTAGCTCAAATAGAATATGGATCAATTTAAAAAATATATTAATTATCAAAAATGATATTAAAATCAAAATCAATGAATCAATTTGGAGGATTAAAGAATTAATCAATTTCAATAAGATCAAGTCAAGAGAAATCTGGATGAGGGCTTTAAGGGTGAGGTTCAACTAGAAGATTTTCAAACCTTAAAGATCAAACTAAGATGCAGTCAATAATATATACAAGGAAATACAAGGCAAAAAGTAAGGCATTCACAAATACAAGGAAAATAATGTATTCACAAAAGATCATCAAAATCAAAATATTATCACCCATCCGTTTGAGTCCTAAGCATCCATTTTCAAGAATCTACTTTTTTCATACCTTTGGATGCTGGGCATATCTACAAAATTATTTCTAAGCTTTAGTACCCAAGCTTTCTTGGGTTCATTGGAGTTAGAGCACATGGTTCCTTTTAGAATCCACATTTATTGAACCAAAGTATTACCATTTCTATAGAAACTATATTTAAAAACTTTATACCTACTTTGTTATATTTAAAGCATGTAATAGAATAATTTTGATGTAAAGTTTTAAAGATATATTTTTAACAAGTTGCTATTTTCTTGAAGGATTAAAATCAATTCTAACTTATTGAAAATGGTCTTTTGATTATTCAACATTAATTGAAATTTTTGAGAACTAAATGTGAACTTTTCAATTATAAACTTCAATATTTTAATCTCTTTCTTAGTTTAACATTTTGTTCTATTAGAGAATTTTTAGATTTAGAATATTTTCTTTCCTTTAATTAAAGAGTTCTTTTCTTCCAAAATATATTCTTGCTCAATTAAAAGTTTATTCTTTTCTTTAACTAAAGATAGATTTGATTTCTTAAGCTCTTTGTTTTTTAGTCTTATCTTTTTGAAGTCATTCATTAGTTCATAAAAGGCTTCAAATAACTCATCAAAAATAAATTCAAATGAATTTTCAAAGTTTACCTCATCATTATGAGCCATGAGGTAAAGATTTGCAATACCTTCCTCCTTTTCTTCTTCACCCGAACTAGAAATATCATTATCTTTCCAAGTAGCCATCATTGCATTCTTTTAGCTCTTTTGGGTTTTTTTTAGGGGCAGTTTGACTTGTAGTGTCTATGCTTGTTGCATTTATAGCAAATGACATCTCTTTCTTCATTCTCTCTATTCTCTTGTTTCTTTGACCTTTTCTTTTTGAGGAACCTTTCAAATTTTCTAGTAAGTAGGCTCATGTCCTCATCTTTATCTTCACTTTCTTTTTGATCTTCTTCATCCTCCGACTCATTGCTTTCTTTAGATTTTGCTATGGATTTGAATGCGATGGTCCTCTTCTTCTTTAATCTTCTTCTTCTTTATTTTGGTGCATATTTAACTCATGAGTCATGAGTGAATCTATCAATTTCTCTATAGACAGCTTTCTTAGATCTCTTGCTTCTTAAATGGTTGTAACTTTTACGTCTTATATCTTTGACAAACACTTTAGAACCTTGCAAACAAGCTCATAATTAGCATATGTTTGTTAAGACCATTCAAAGCACTAATAATATCAGTAAATCTAAAAATATATCAAAAATTGGCTCATATTGGTGTTAGGATTTCTAAGGTGCTCGTGCATGTGAATTTAAATTTTTTCAAAATCAAAACACAGCAGAATGATAAATTAAAACTCTAGTTTATATGTAGATAAATAACATGATCTGATTCTTAATCTGAAAATAAACACGTAATTAGATCGTGCACTTATTTTGCTTTTCCATCTTCTAATCTAGATCTTCACCATGAGGCAATCTTCACCTACAAAGCGATGATCTCAAATATCTTTTGAAGGTCTGTTGAAATCGTACAAGCGTCCGATCTCTACGAGTATCCACACAAGGCATTGATCTGATCAGAAGCTTTTGATCTTATCGGAATGCTAGCTCTCTTGCAGAAATTACATTTTGATGGTTGAAAAAAATTCTTCTTTTCTCTCAAGACACTCTTAGAGAAGAAGAAGAATAGGAGGATGAGGAGGAAGATGAAGAAGAACAAGGAGATCCTCTCCTTTCTTCTAGAACCACGCACATGATCTCTATGCTAGAGATCTAGAGAAGAATCCTTTCTTCTCTTTTCTTCCACATGTGAGAGAGAACCTTTCTCTCTTCCTTTCTCTCCAAAAAGGAACCTTTTCTTCAGCCCACGAGGAAGACCATCTTCCTCTCTTTTTCTCACGCCAAGAAAGAGGAATGCTTCTTCTCTTCCTCAAATTTTCTATAAGAAATCAGCAGCCATCTCCATATGAAAACCAACCAAGCTCTCTGATTTTTGCCATGAAAAATCTACTGCTAACCCACACCTTAGCCCTTTCAAAAGGACGTTGGAAAGGGGTTTAAGTAGGAGTTTGAATAGAACCCAATTCCTATTAATGTGGCGTGTAAGGGAAAATAGGGGCAGCTTTGATTTCAGCATGGAGGAGGGCATGAATTTCTTTCATGCAAGAAAGGAGCACGTGGGGCCTATTTTAAGTGTGAAACTCTTCATGCAAAAGAGCGGAGGGCATGACTTTAATGTGGAGAAGGGGTTCATGGGTGGGCAGCCAAGATCTAGATGAGTCCTAATCCAACTAGGATTTTTTGAATCTTGTTTTAATCTCTAACCAATTCTTAGATCTATCCCAACTAACTTGAGAATTAGTTATAACAAAAAACTAATTAGGTCCTTGCCCAATTAAGAATCCAATTAGATCCTAATCTAATTAGAAAATTAGTTAGGCTAAACCCCATCAAACTAAGGATTGATTTCTTGAATATAAGGTCATCTCATAATCAATAGGACTTGATCCAATCAAGCTTGTTATCCAATAATGCTTGATCCAATCAAATCTAAATCAAATTCAATTCAATTCAATTCAATTAAATCTGATTGGAACCCTATAGCTCAATCATATTAAGCTCTATAGCAATCCAGTTGCAAATTAAATCCTCCTACAACTTACTAACACTTAGTAAGTTTTATAATTATAATTTTTGTATTGGATTAATTATCAATCATATTAATAATTAAATCTTATTATGATTCATAATCGTAAATCAATCATCTAATCAATCAAAAATCTCTTTTGTATATGACTCCATAGGTTCTATTCTATCTGATAGTACGGTATATTGTGATTTCTATCATAATATCATTGAAACTCCTTTCAATGGGTTGGAGTCATTCCAACTCTATCTATCAAGGATCATCGATTATCAAGATGATTCTCATAGGCTCCACAATCTATCAGTGATACCTAGCAGTATATAGTAGTAATCTAGCAAATAAAAGTGATGAATCTTTTGGTGCAGTTACTATATGATACAGTCCCTCTATCATGAATTTCGACTAGATGGAGGTCATAAAAAACTCATGAAACCCTATCATCAGTTATATGTTAGATTTATTCGATTCAAGTTCATACTGTAAATATCCATAGAAACTCTTTTTCATCAATCACACTGTCTTGATCAAGGACTTTTGAACTCAATCTCATAAATCATATAGGATTACTTCTTTTCACTAAGATCCATAGATCTCATTTAGATATACATCCTACTTCTACAGTAGACCAACTATCACTAACATCAACTACAAGGATTCATTGAGACTATATTTTATGTAGTCAAACTCCAGCAACTTCATTATAAGCAATCGTGAAAGTCACTAATGAGTGGGCAGACATCTATGTGACTTCTCGTGTTGGTCACACTTAGTGCTAGTTATTCTCTAACAACCACCTACATTCTTACTTTAGTATCCCTACACTACAAACTCGAGACTCATCTGTCCGAAGGAAACAATCTGTATATCAATCTATTTGGATCAATCACTGTCCCCATGATGATCCTACAATTAGGAGCAATTTAAAATTAACCATCAATGACACATACCTCAAATTCTCAACTCTTTGAAAATATGTATCGTGATCTTGTTAATCCTTTGAACGATTTATGGACACATACAACATGAATGAAATTAAGAGTGCCCATTAAGTATAAAATCATGTCTTAGAATTATGATATGTGTCAATCAAGATTGACTTATGGGACATACATCTAACAATCTCTCACTTGCACTAAAGCCAATCAGCCATTTATCTAAGTCCCATCTTTCAAGACAAGCTTCGATCTTCGACTGGCTAAGTGACTAGGGCCTACCACATCCTATATGGAGTCTACTCTTTGCACTTCTATGTATTTCTACTTCAGATAGTCGCGTATACTACTACTCTATGTGCTTGGACTTCTGATGAGATCTAAACTTCTTGGTGAGGGCTATGGACCATTGTCTTTATGGTACAGTGTCATGGTATCTGATGGCATGACATCCAATTTCACAACTAACATAAGAACCAGAATACATCTTATACATTTAAAGCATATTCAGCTTCCATTGATCGGTTGCTTGAAATTCTTCCAACATATCCTGATGTAGTATTCTATCATCAGCATCAGACATAAAGTCTGAATCGATATATCCTCCCACTCTTAGTTCTAACCCTTCTCCAAAGATTAGAAACAAACCCTTAGTGCTTCTCAAGTACTTAAGAATTTTTCACAGTAATCTAGTGCTCCTAGTTTGGATTTGACTGATATCTTCTCATGACACTTACAGCAATGGCTATGTCAAGTCGACTACATAGCATGGCATACTCCTATGCCCAAGAGGGTAGCAGACCCCTCTTGAAGGTTTCTATGCTGAATCTTTCAACATCTCCCCTATGTACTTTCTATGAAAATCCAAGCATCCTCTTAGATCTATCTCTATAAACTTTTTTATTCTCAGAATATAGGATGTTTGTCCTAGGTCTTTATGAAAATTTTATATGCAACCATATTTTAATCGATGTCAGTATGAGACACTCTCAATCAGGAGGATGTCATCCACGTACAATATGAGGAACGAGACAACACTCCCATTGATCTTCATGTAAATACATGAGTCCTCTTCATTCTCAATGAAATCAAATAATTTGATCACACTATTGAAATGAGTATTTAAACACTGAGATATTTGCTTAAGTCCATATATGAATTTTTGCATTGTGATCTCTATCACTGGAAGTGAAATTCATAGTCTATTCCATATAGATATCTTCTTAAAATATCCATTCAAGAAGGTTATCTACACATCCATTTCTTGAAATCGATATCCAACATCACCTCATTGTAGGTCTTGAGATCATCTCTATGTTCCCTATCTCCTATGAGAAATATTTTTTCTATGTCCTCTGTAAGCATACAAAGTCCTTTTTATAAGGATGAAAGATCTTACTTGATCTATAAGGTGTAAGAGATACTATATGTACTGGCTCATCATGAATAGATTTTATAGGTCCTATGACTTATTGCTCTCAGAGACTCTCTCTTTGAGCTTATCGTTTTACTATTTCTATCTTGGATAAACTATTTTTCAAGAAGATAGCATGACGGATCATAATCATATTATGATCCTTTAGGAAAAAAAAGTAGTATTCTAAACTCTTTAGGATATCCTATAAAATGAGTTCTCATAGACCTAACCTCTAACTTATCCCACCTGCTATGCTTGATACAGACTAGACATTCCAAAATCTTGAAATAATTAGGACTCAATTTCTTACCTTACCATATCTCATACGGTATGATAGGAACAGATTTAGAGGACACCTTATTCAACAGGTAAATTTAAGTATGTTAGAATTTATGTCGGGGCATGCATGTATGTTTAAATTTTTTTTCTAAATAATACAGTAAATAGAATATTAAAATTCTTTTTAATCTTAATCATGCATGCATAAAATATAGAACACAAAGATTTACTTCATATGTCGAAATTAAATATGCGATCAAATCACATATCTTTTTCGTAATTTCTCTTTCGAATCTAGATCTGAAAGAGAGTAGGTTCTCCCTTAGCGGCATAAATATCTGACCTCTATGGGTATCCACTCAGGATCAGCTTGGAATAATCCTCTTTGATGTTGATCTTTCTTCTCTAAAAACTATCACCCTACGAATCTGAATGAAGCCTGGATTGCGATCAACTCTTTGATCCTTTTCTCGATCTTTTTTTTTCCTTCTCTTACTCTTCTTTCTTTGATTATGAAGAAA
>KE506323.1:73296-85128 GCA_000441515.1 Elaeis oleifera
ATTTGACCCCCTTTAGGAGATCCATTAGGCCACAACTATTGGAGCCTTTGCACCAACTTTTGCACATGCCACATGGCACTTATGGGATGCCCTAATCTGATCCCACATGCCCTCTTATAGGTGGACATGTCCAACTTGATCAAATCAAGTGGCACCCACCAAATAATTAAAGAAATTAATTAAGGGTTTGATCCCTTAATCCATATGATCTAAAATCTTAGGCACCTAATAATTGGAGCCCAATAAATATAATTCATTAAGATTATTAGCAAAAATTAACTTGAATTAATCTTATTAAATAAATAATTCAAGTACAAAGAGAAAATTGGATCCAACCATATGCTAGCAAGGTTACCCTGAACCTAATAGGGCTTCTCTAAATCCAATTGAGACTTCATAAGCCTAATTACTTATTCCAGATCTAATTTCTTTGTTGTATGACCCCATAGGTTCAATTCTATCTAGTCATGAGATATACAATGATCTCTAACAAAGTATCATCGAAACTCTTTTCAATGCATCAAATAATTCCACTATAACTCATAAAAAATTATCGATCCTGAGCAACCCAGTGAGCTCCCATAATCTACCAGTGATACCTAGCAGATGTAGTGATAACCTAATAGAACCAAAAAAAATCTCAAGGTATAGTTAACATGTGATTTAGTCCCTCTATTGTGAGTCTCGACTAGATGGCAGGTCATGGATAAATCATCAAATCTCATCATCAGTCATATAATAGATTCGATCAGTTCAAATCCAATTGTGATCCTCATAGAAACTCTTTTCCAACAATCACATTACTATGACCACAAACTCTTGGACTTAGCCTCTCAAATTTTATAGGACTACTCCTCTCTATCAAGATCGATAGATTCCATCTAGATGTGCACCCTACTCCTATAGTGGATCAACTATCGCCAACATCTACTGCAAGATCTCAATGAGGTCATATTTATGTGTCAGTCAAACTCCAACAGTCTTATTATGAGCAATCGTACCATCATAGGTCAAAAGACCATTCATACAACTACAGTATCAAGACAATCACTGACGATCGAGTAAAAATCTAAGTGATCTCTCGTATGATCATGCTCAGTAGTAGTTATTTTTTAACAACTATCCATACTTATCGCTCAGTATCTCTATATTGTATACCAGAGATTCATCTATCCCAAAGAAAATGATCTGTGCACCGACCTATCCAAATCAATCACCGTCCTTACGATGATACTATGATCGAGAGTATTTAGAAATTAATTATATATGCCTCTAATTCTCAATATCTTGAGAATATATATCAAAGTATTAATTAGATGGATGACTTAAGGATACATCAATCTTGAATGAAAATGAAACTTATCCATTTATTAATCAAATCAATGTATTAAGTATAAAATTGTAGAAGTATTATAATGTGTCAGTCAATTTGGCTTCTAGGACATATATCTAATAATCTTCCACTTAGACTAAAGTCAATTGGTCATTAATCTAAGTCCTATCTTTTAAGGTAGACTTCCATCTTTGACTGGCTCAATTGCTTTGTCAGCAGGTCTGCCATGTTGTCTGCAGAGTTTACTCTTCGTACCTCAATATTTTTTTCAAGATAGTCGCATATAATATCGAACCGCCGCTCGATGTGCTTTGATTTCTGATGAGATCTTGGCTCTTTAGCAAGTGCTATGGCTCTATTATTGTCGTAATAAAGTGGTATGGTATCTGATGTCATAACTCCAAGCTCTGTGATGAACTTCTTGAATCATAAATCTTCCTTTGCAGCATCTGAAGCAGTGACATATTCAGCTTCATGGTCGAATCTACAATGATGGGTTGCTTAAAACTCTTCCAACTGACTATGTCACCATTGTATGTGAGCACATATCCTGATGTAGACTTTCTATCATCAGGATCAGACATGAAGTCTGAATCAGTATACCCCTTGACTTGTAACTCAAAACCTCCTCCAAAGATCAAGAATAAATCTTTAGTTCTTCTCAAGTACTTAAGGATATTCTTCACAGCTATCCGATACTCTTCATCTAGATTTGACTAATACCTACTCGTGACAATCACGACAAAGATAATATTAGATCGAGTACACAGCATAACATACATGAGGCTTCTTATAGTCAAGGCATAAGGAATCATACTCATGCACTATATTTCCTCAAATGTGGTCGGACACATCATCTTTGAAAGACTTATCCCATACCTAAGAGGTAAGAGTCCTCTTTTAGAGTTTTTCATGCTGAACCTTTTCAGTACTTTCTCTACATACAGCTTTTGTGACAGGTCTAGTATCCTCTCAGATCTATCTCTATAGACCTTTATTCCAAGAATATAGAATGCTTCTCCTAGATCTTTCATGGAGAATTCTATGGACAACTATCTTTTGATAGAGGTCAGCGTGAAAATATCATTCCCAATGAGGAGAATATCATCCATGAACCATACGAGGAATGTTATTACGCTCCCACTGATCTTTTGTATATAAGGTTCCTCTTTATTCTTGATGAAATCAAACGATTTGATTGCTTCATCAAAATGAAGATTCCAACTTTGAGAAGCTTGCTTTAATCCGTATATGGACCTTAGTAGCTTGCAGACTCGGTGATCACTATCACCTGATGTGAAACCCAAAGGCTACTCCATATAAATTTCTTCCTTAAGATATCCATTTAGGAAAGCAATTTTCATATCCATCTGTTAGATTTCATAATTATAATAAGTTGCAACAATAAGCAGAGTGCGGATGAATTTCAGCATAGCTATGGACGAAAAGATTTTCTGATAGTCAATACCCTCGTGCTGATTATAACCTTTTACCACGAGCCTAGCTTTATAGGTCTCTACCTTACCATCGATATTTTTTTTTTTGTAGATTCATTTATGCCCAATGGGTACTATACCCTTGGATGGATCCACTAAGGTCTATACTTGGTTCGAGGGCATCGAGTCAATTTCTGACTTCATTATATCTAATCATTTTTCAGAATCGATGTCAGACATCACATCATCAAAGGTATTAGGATCATCACCTTGATCCTTATCTTCCATAAGAAATATTTTTTTACTTCCTCTGTAAGCATATCCATGTACCTTTTAGGAGGTTAGGATATCCTACTAGATCTACGAGACAGTAGAGAAATATCAACTACTGACTCATGAATAATGGGTTCTTGAAGATCTATAGCTCTTTGCTCTTCAGAGACCTTCTCTTTAAGCTCAACTAACTTTCCACTGCCACCATCCTAGATCAGCTATTTTTTTAGAAATATGACGTTCCGACTCACAATCACATTATGATCTTATGAAAAGTAGTAGTATCATATTAATTCTTTTGGATACCTTATAAACAAGCTATCATTGATCTATCCTCTAATTTATCAGTCATCTGTCTCTTGACATAGACTGGATATCCCTAAGTCTTAAGATAATCTAGACTCGACTTCCTACGGTGTCATATCTCATATGGTGTGGTAGGAATAGATTTTAATGAATCCTATTCAATAAATAAATTACAGTTAACAAGATATGTCCCCAAAGATATAAGGATAAATCAGTGAAGCTCATCACAAACCTGACCATATCTAATAGGATCCTATTCCTCCTTTCAGATACCCCATTGAGCTTAGGTATTCCAAGAGGAGTCCATTGAGAGACTATGCCGTTGTCCTTAAGATATCTTAAAATTTTGACTAAGGTATTCTCCTCCTCAATCAGATTGAAGAACCTTAATAGGTTTACTTATTATTTTCTAATTATTTTGAATTCTTTGAACTTTTTAAAAGTTTCAGATTTGTGTTTCGTCAGTTATACATACTGTACTATGACAGATTACTAGTAAAGATGATGAACTAGCTATAACCACCCCTGATCTGCATATCAAATGGCCTACACATGCCGGTGTGTACCAGGACAAGTAACTCAATGGTCCTTTTCTCATGTCCACAAAGGATAACTTGATCAATTTTTCTTGAAGGAAAGATTCACAAGCTGGATATGACTTTGAATCAAAAGAGCCAAGGATCCTTTTCTTTTTAGTTTGTTTATCCTATCCTCTCCAATATGGCTTAGTCTATGATGCCACAAGTACTTTAAGTTAATTTTATCTCTAGATCTCTTTTGACTTACGGTACTCACTATTTGCTCATTTAAATTCATATTTGCATCAACATATAAGTGATAAAGACTGTCAATTAAAAGATCATGTGCAACCAATTTATTCATAAATAAATGAAATAAAAATCTTTATTGAAATTAAAATCAAAACCATCATGTGCTAGCATATACAAAAAATTAAATTTGGACTAGCTACAGGAACAAAATAACAGTCTTTCAAATCTAATCTAAATTTTGATGGTAATCAAAGAGAAAAAGTGCCAATGGCTTCTGCAGTAATTTTTGCTCCATTATCGATCCAAAGGATCTATCACTTTCCCTCAACCTCCTACTTTCTATTAGACCCTGCATTGAAGTATATATATTAGCACTCAAACCAGAGTCCAATACTCAACTAGAAGTAGAAGAAATTGTAAGGTTAGATTCAAGTATGAGCATACTTTCTGAAGGTTTATCATTTTTTTGATCTTTAGGCTCTCCAGGTAGAGTAGATAGTTCCTCCTCCAGTGGCCTTTAGCATCATAGTGAAATATTTTCTTTTACTTTAGCCTTCTTTGGAACGTCCTTCTTTGACTTGCTCTTTTTTTTTGCTTCTTAGCAGATTTAGTCTTCTTCTTACAACCAGATTGTTTTTGGATTGGGTCACATTGACCCTGTATATAAACATACACTATATTTGGACTCAATGAATCAAAAAATAAGAATTATTTTATTCTGAACCTTTCTCTCTCTTCCTTCTTCTCTCTCTGGTCTTCTCCACATCCTAGTAGCAAGAAACCCTAGGATTTTTTGGCCGCCAACCCAAAAGGAAAGAAAGGCAGCGCTAGAAACCAATGCCCCCCCTTTTGCATGCCCTCCTGTTTGTGCACCCCTCTTGGCCGCCTAAGAGGAGTTCTAGGTCTCATCTTTATTTTTTAGAGGCTTCATCAAGAGTACTTCCAGATTCTAAAAGGTGAATTTCAGATCTGATGGAGAAGGGGTTCAAATCGCAGAAAGAAATCCTGTCGATAGGATTTACAAAGTTGCTGAAATCCTGAAGATTGTTTTATTTTGCTTGGTTGCTGGCCTTCAAGGATCTCCATGACCTGATCCTTACTATTTTTTGACGTCCACAATCTGAAAAAGTTACTCCAAGAAATAGTACCTCTTGAACTCTTCAAGATTTCCTCCGTAGTGACCAACATGTTGACCAATTCAGGTATAGTGCAATCGAGTTTATTCATATGAAAATTTATAATAAATTGACTATATGAACTTGTAAAAGATTGAAGGATCAAATTCATCTATAATATTTTTTATATTTTAAGCCTAAGCTTCCCAAGCTCCTCAATGTCCTTGATCACTGTCATACAGTGCTTATGGATAGACTGTCTTTCGTGCATCTTCAAATTGAAGAGTCTCTTGGATACTTCGAAGCACGCAGTACGGTTCTGCTCACTATACAACTCTTACAGATGAGTTATCATAGCCCTAACAGTAGGCATATGCTCATGCTAGCTTTACAACTCGTTTGATATTGAATCCAGTATATAGCTTTGACTCGATTGTCTTCATCCATCCACTTTTCAAAATAGCCCTTTGCTCAGCAGTAGGATAGTTTGGTAACACTATGGATTCCTAATCGAGTACATGACCTAATTTTCTGAGATCAGGATAATCCTGAGATTTCTGAGTCAGTCTTTGTAATTTGTATCGGTGAAATGATTGATTTTAAGGATACGGACTAGAGGGTTTGAGGCTGACATAGTTTAACTACGAGAGTAGAGATTTAAGTTAGACTTTTATACTTAAATATTAAATTTACTTTTAGAGACTTTAAGATACAAACAATGACTCCCATTAATTTTTCAGATCCCTCCACTCTCTAGGTAGAAAACCAAAATCCTAACATGTTAAGAGATTCTTAGTAGATACTGTGGTCCCACTGATGTCATGCACCTCACTTAACAGTTATTGGTAACATGCACACCAATGCATAGGCAACTCTTTATCCAGATGCTTCTCTAAGCATGTTACAGCAACTTGGTCTCTAAGTCATGTGGGCTCACCTAACAGTTATTGCCCATACTCCTTAGTTAAGCGTGATCCATCATTCACAAGCAGGTACAAGATCGTCATTGGGTCCCTCACCTAACAGTTATTGGGCCCAACTCTATCCTTACCCTAGAGAAATTTCTTGCTAATAGAGTGGTTGCGTATTCTTGGTGCAATTGAATCACTATAACCAGCCGAAAATAATCAACACCAGTAGCACGCCTACACATCTATAATGGTGGAAGATCTATGGACTTAATATTTATGGAGAGATTTAGGTTTAGATCTCATCTAATCCGTCATCATATGACCGATTTAATTGGCATGGGCTAAATCAAACTGCTAAGCAATCTTATTTAAGATCCAATCTTTCAAATTGATCAGGTAAGTGGAGATCGGTGGGAGTCTCTCCGTTGCTTTTCTTGGACACTAATAAATTGACCAGATAAGTAAAAAAATTAATTAAATAATCATATCTCAATTACTTATCATAGACACCAATAGATCAATTAGTTCAAATAGGTTAATTCAAGTGAATCGGGCTCAAACCATCGAGCCCAATTAGGTCCTTAGATTATTCGATTCTACATATGGGACACAAACGATTCGATCAATAATAATTGTATGATCATTTAACTTAATTGATCTAATCTTAATCAATACTTGACTCAATTTGATCAATTACTTAATCGAATTAGATCCATATGATTCAAATCAAAAACTCTAGATGCAATTCTATTACATAACCTAATTTTATTTTTTCATAACCAAATCCTTATATACAAACACAAATTTCAAATTTTAAATTAAATTTCAGATCTAAATTCTTTGCATGAAAGTAAGTTTTAAATCATAAAATAATTTTTAGATTTAATATACAAACATATATCACATATATACATGTAAAATTTAGATCTAAATAAAATTCAGATCTATTATATAATATCATATATCTCATATACTAATCATGGATCATATCAAAATAATTTTATGACCTTAAACATGCAATCATATATCTCATATATAAATCATAAATCAGGTTATAAAAAATTTCAGATTTATGCATGCATCTACATATCATGTGAACATGAACTAGAAATAATTTTTGATCAAAATTCAGATCTATGCATACTTTCACATATCAACTGTATGTTATAAAATTAAATTCAAAATTAAATTTTAGATTCAAAGATTCATCTATACATCTCTTGTATCAAGAAAAAATCAAATTTTAAAACTCTTTTCAAAATATATATGTCAATTTTTAGCATATAAAACCCGTAGCTCTGATACCACTATTGAAATTTGAGGTTTGGGGCATGCATGTGTGTTTTAAAATTTTATTTTCTAAACACTACAGTAGAATAAAAGATTAAAATATTTTTTAATCAATATCATGCATGCATAAATAAAAACCACAAGGATCTACTTCATATGCTGAAATTGACATATGCTGAAATTTAGTTTGTGATCAAATCACATACCTGTTTCGCAATCTCTTTTTTAAAATTTGAATCTGGAAGAGAAGAAATTTTTTCTAGCTGCACAAGTATCCGACCTCTTCGGGTATCCACTTGGGATCAGTTTGGAACAATCCTCTTCAAGTTGAATTTTTTCTCTAAAAAAATTCAGTCTGCTGAATCTGAATGAAGCCTAGATTGCGATCAACTCTTGATTTTTTTCTTGATCTTTTTCTTCTCTTCTTCTCTTACCTTTTCCTCCTTAGATTATGCTGCTACCAGCACTTAAACCAGCACACAAGAGGGGATGCCAAGGCCCTTTTGGGCGTGTGAAGATGGGATGCCCAAGGTGGGCGTGTGGGACGCCCAAGGGAGAAGAGAAGGTGAGGAGAAAGAGGGCATGGGGGATTTTATAGAGGCATGGGGCTACTGATTTGGATGCTTGGAGATCTTAGGGGAGGTTCTTTAAATAACTATAAGGATTGAATCCTATTCAATCTCATAATACAAGTCCTACTTATACTAAGTTTCCGAATAACTTAAGTTATTCAACTTCCTTTAAAAATCCTTTTAGACACCAACTCTTAGAGCTCTTACACCCACATAATTAGATCCCAAAGTACACCCAAGAGATGCCCCATATAGGGTCCATAGGCCCTCTAATTATGGGACATACCCAACTTGATCAAATCAAGGTGGCACCCCATAATAACTATCAAGGAATATTAATTAGGGACTTACACCCTTAATTTATATGATCCAAAACTTTAGACACACAACAACTGGAGTCCAATGAATCTAATTCATTTAGGTTATTAGTAGATACTTAAATTTGAATTATCTTATCAAATAAAAAATCTAAATGTAAAGAAAAAATTAGGTCCAACCATGTGCTAGCAAGGTTATCTTGAACCCAATCGAATTTTCTAAACCCAATTGATACTTCATAAGCTCAATTGCTTATTCTAGACCTAATTTCTTTGTTATGTGACCCCATAGGTTCAATTCTATCTGGTAGTGAGATATACAATGATCTCTATCAAAGTATCATTGAAACTTTTTTCAATGGATCGGAATAATTTACTTTAACTCATCAAAGATTGTCGATCTAAAATAATTCCAGTGAGCTCTCACAATCCATCAGTGATACCTAGCAGTATGTAATGGTAATCCAGTAAAATCGAAATGAACCTCCAAATATAGTTAACGTAAGATTCAATTCCTCTATCGTGAGTCCCGACTAGATGACGGTCATAAATAAATTGTCAAACCTCAACATCAGTCATATGATAGATTCAATCAGCTCAAGTCCAATTATGACTTCTATAAAATTTTTTTTCATCAATCACACTGCTATGGCTACAGACTCTCAGACTTACACTACAAAAAATAGAGTTTTAGCGATGAATTTATTATGATGAAAAAATTTTTGATCGTAAATAAGGCTATCAACGATGTATACAAATTTTCATCGACAATAAGAAATATTTATGATGATTATATATTTTCATCGTAAATAAAAATAGTAGCAATGAAAAGAATAATTTCATCATAAATAAAATTTATTTTCGATGATTTATTTCATCATAAATAATAAAATATTATTTAAATTCTAAATATCAAAATATTAGTGATGAAATATTTTTCATCGTAAATAATCAAAATTTTTGTGATGAACTCAAAAATTCCATCATAAATTATCCTTATTTACGACTAAAAATTTTCATCACTAATATTTGAAAAAAATAAAAATTTAAATATCAAATATTATAGATTATTTATGACATAAATTTCCATCATAAATAATTAATTATTTATGATAAAACTGTAATTTGTGTCGCAATAAGGCTTATCAACGATGAAAGTTTTCATCGTTAATACTCTAAAAAATTAAAGAATTTAAATTTAAAATTAAGATTATTTGTGATGAAAACTTATACGTCGTAGATACTAAAAATATTTGCAACAAAAAACTTTCTTTCCATTATAAAATATTGAACATTTATGATAAAAATTATCATCATTAATATGTAAAAAATAAAAAATTTAAAATACAAAAATAAGGTATTTGCAATGAATAAAAATATTTCATCACAAATAACCCATTATTTACGATAAATACTTATCATCGTAAATAATTAAAAAATTTAAATTTTAAAAATTAGATAATATTTATGATAAATATTTTTCATTACTAATATTTATGTATTTACGATGTAACATTATTTTTTATCATTAATAAGCCTATTTTAAAATTTAAAATAAAAGATAATTTATGACAAAATATTTTCATCGTAAATAATTAACTATTTATGATGATAAATCATAATACCGTTGCAAAATTATTTATTATTTACGATGTATATCTTTCATTATCAATATTTGAAAATAAAAAATTAAATTTTAAAACTAGACTATTAACGACGAAAAGTGAGAATTCCATCTCGAATAGCTTTCTTAACGATGGAAAATTTTATCGCCAGTATTTTAAAAATTAAAAAATTAAAAAAATTTCTATTGAAGGATGTTTAAATATATTATAATAATTTTTTTATATTTATAAAAATATTAAATAGTTTTAAAAATAATATGTTTAAAAAAATATGTAGAATATTAAGATGAATATGTAGTAATATAAGAAAATGGTTGGAATTGGAGTCACTCATATCGATTCCGATTTCAGACCCCTACCTCCCCAAACCAAACATCCCCTGAGAGGAACATCAGTTTGAGACATTCAAATTTCTTTATTTTGTGGGGAGGCAGTGTTGAAATCTTGCTTCTGTGATGTTGGCTGCCAAAGATCCAATCGAAGTGACAGTGGAGCTAATTATCAAGAGCCTAGCATCCGAGTAGCCTGCTGCACCTGTGGTGGTTAAAGAGCTGATCCCAGAATCGACCATCGAAACACTGGGGCTTCCTGATGAGAGAATCATGGAGGGTGGTGGCTGCTTAATTCCCTTCCTCCTCTATTTTGTATTCTTTTTGCTGATGTAACTCTTCATCTCTAGGCCATCCTGTTAGCTTCTTGAAACAAACCTCTTTCTAAACATTAATATCACTAAATTAAAATAATCAATGCATTACAAATGACTTCAGTGAGTGAGTGGTGAGAGAAATATTTCCAAATAAACAATCATCAAAACAACAATCTGTGTGTCTCTTAAGCAAGGAAACAAAAGAAAAAGGAAACTAACTACATGGACGCCTCTTTTTTGAAATCAGGCGAGACCAGCGCGTGTGATCGCCAAGCCAGAGGAAAACAAGCCAATAATTTAAACCTAAAAATAAGAGACAAATTCACAGGCATGCACACACAGATCGCATCCCACATCATGTTTCCAACAACAAACAAATCCTGTTCACACCAACACCTTTTTGATAATCGCCTATTTTCTCTTTATTTACTTTTATTTATCTCCTTTATAATCTCCTCTCATATGTAAAAAAATATACTCCTACACATACACATATTGTTTCTTTATATACTCTTTTCAGATGTATTATTTTTTATATATTTTTCTTATATGTGAAAAAATATATTGCTAATTTATTTTTAATTAATACTTATAGACAAGAAAATATCAATTCAAAAAAAAGAAAGAAATTTAATGCAAATTTTTTAAAAAAATGAGGGGGTGTTAATTAGTAATTATTAGCGATAAAAAATAATTTCTGCCGCTAATAATATAAATAACGATGAAAATTTATCATCGTAAATAACTTTTTTTGTTGAAAAAACTTTTTATCAGAAAATATTTTGGTGGGAACTATTAGCAATGAAAATTTTTATCGTTAAAAATTATTTTCATCATAAATAATATTTTCGGGGTGAAATAATTTTTTCAGCAGAAATTTTTTTTTTAACAAAAATTATTAGCGACAAAAAATATTTATGTCATAAATAAATTTATTAGCGATGAAAATTAGTTTTA
Source organism: Elaeis oleifera (assembly GCA_000441515.1). Taxonomy (NCBI): domain Eukaryota; kingdom Viridiplantae; phylum Streptophyta; class Magnoliopsida; order Arecales; family Arecaceae; genus Elaeis; species Elaeis oleifera. The sequence continues at coordinate 84,848 of KE506323.1, forward strand.
TCGTAAATTAATTTTTATTTGAATTATTAGCGATGAAAATAATTATTATCGATAAAAATTTCGTTGCTAGTATCATGCATCCCGTCACATCCCATCAGAAATCCATTTTCTTCCCCGTTGGAACCCCCCTGCCATTTCGTTCTCTCGTGCTCCTCCCTCCCCCCCCCGCATCCTTCGACTCTGCCCCCTCTTCCGACCGCCGTCGCCATAGCCTCCACCATCACCATCACCAACACCGTTGCCATTGCGTCCACCGATAAGGTGAGATTTTTTATTTTTTA
>KE506324.1:105527-121709 GCA_000441515.1 Elaeis oleifera
TATAATCTGATTATTTTCTCTTTTCAATCCTTTTCTCTTACTTCCTAAATGATTCTCTAGCTTTTATAACTTAAAAGTGGCTGGAGAATGAGTTTTGGCCGTTGGAGAGCTTGGAGTAGCCATTTGATTCAAAAAATAGCCATTGAAAAAATATAAAAAACTAGCCGTTATGTTGTCCCCGTGCTTGGAGTCGACTCCTTTTCTGGCCAAGCTAGCTCTATTTTCATCCGAGTCAGCTCACCTCAGTTCTACAAAATTTAGCTTTCTATCCTTTTGAGAGAGTCAGCTCCGATTTAATCCGAGTCAGCTCGATTTTGTACCAAGACATTCTTAACGTGCCAAAGTCGACTTAAAACCTCTCGGAGTTGGCTCCAAATCTTCCAACTTCATTTTTCTTCATATTTTGGGCTTTTAAACTTGAATATCTTAACTCCAATGCTTCCAAATGATATTTACTTCCTTCAATTTCATTTTCTCTTCTTTCAATTTTATTTCTTCACAACAAACCATCCAAACTTGTGAAAACTTATTCTTTTAAGTGCTTTGGCATGGTATCTTAAGAAGATTTGCCCTTAAGATAAATTTTTATTTGGATACTTGAAAATCCTACATCCAATCTTGAAACATATAATTAGAATCATAATTACTCAAAGTTTAGTAATTACCAAAATCAATTATAGGGTCAACAATCTCTCTCTTTTTGATGATGACAAAACTTAGAGTATATATGAAAAAATAAAATAATATGTTTCAACTAAGTTATCAATATAAATCATGAAGTGATAGAATAAACACATTGAATGCACACCTCATGAATATTTTCAATTCATCTTTTATTCATTGCACATTTCACCTATACTCATTTTAAAAGAGTATCACAATTTAAATCAATGAGCATCATCAAAATTTGAGTACAAATTTGAGTGATAGATATTAAGCCTATTTAGCATATACTCAACATACCTCTTCCCCTTTTGACAACATCAAAAAGCTCATGGGAAAGATCAAGATATACTATCAAAATCAATCAAATTGTATCAAATTTACAAATTTATTAAATTATATCAAGTTGTATCAAATACTTCTCCCCTTTTAATTCAAAATGTATCAAATTTAGATTTTATAGCATGTTTCTATTCAAGAATAACTTGAGTTCAGATTCTTTTGGTCAAAATAGCTCTTCTCTTTTTTGAATGAATTTGATTCTTTAATAAGGTGTTCAAACATACATTTCAAAAAGATAGCCTTGAGCTTTGAAAAATCTAAGAAAGATAGAGCATTTCAAAAAGAATTTGATTATGAAAGTCAAGCATAGAACATATCTCAAAAATTCATCACTTTCTTTTCTAAAAAACATCAATCCACTAAGTTCAAGAAAAGAATATAAATATTTCAACTTTGTCTCAAATAATGTTATATCAGGAATATATCAATACAAAATTGATTTGAGACACAATACTCATTTCTTTGCCAAAAATAATGCAATAATGGTCTATTTGATACCAATTGTTAAAGTTTTTAATCAAAAAAGATGAATCCATTAAATTCAGATCAAATTATATTGATAAATTATTTTAAATTGATACTAATACATCATACAAATAATCATAAAAGATTTTCTGTTTAAATTCAGATCTTTCTTTTCTTCAAAAATATCACTCAATTAAATTCAGAAAAGGTATGAAATTCTTTAAATTTATCTCAAATATATTATATGAGCAATGTAAATCAGATTTGAGATAAAATATTCTTCTCTTTTTGTCAAAAGATTAAACAATGAAAAATAAGGTAAATAGTGAGATGTTTGATACCAATTATGTCTAGCTTTAGTAAATGACAACTTACTTAAGAAGTTCTAAAGAGCATTTCTCAAATTCATCTCTTAAAAATAATCAATCAAAGTAAAAATAGTAAAAGTGATAATTCTCAAAATAATAGATGATAATCAAAGTATGCAAAATATGAATGTTCTTCAATAATTTATCTTTTGAGATTTATAATGATTTTTCCAAAACAACTCAGACAATATGAATATTCATATAAGTAAAGGATCAAAGCCTCCAACCAATGAAGATACCACTTGAAGATAACACTTGAAGATTTACGAAGTATAAATTTTAATTATTTTCAAAATAAATCAATGAAGCAAGATATTTTTCAAATTTTAGCTTGAAACTTAATGCATGCAAAGTATAAAACAGATCAAATAAATGAAATCATCGAAATGTTCAGATAAATCCAATAAATTAAGACAAGCATGATGCAAATATTCATTAATAGTTTTCTTTTTAAGATTAATAATGATTTCTATTATCATACTCAAATAATGTTTGCTCCAAAGTAAGTTGAACAAAAACAACATGAAATAAAATAACATGAATGCTCAAACAAATTTATATGATAAATAATTTTCTTATTAGGATTAGAAGTAGTTTCTTTTACTAACACCATTTCACTTTAAGATTGATAAGGATTTTCCTTTAGGATCAATAATAATATTTTCTTATGCTAATTATCCTGAAAAAATAATCCAAATAGTAACTTCTTTGAAAGGTTTTCTTGATACCAATTGAACTGAAATTCAAACCAAATGATGATTTTCTTAAAAGTTTGATCCCATTTAAAGATCAAAGAAAATCAATTTTCAGATTTATTGCTGGAACAAAATGAGGATTCGACTTCAAATTCAGTTTGATATAAATTGTAAAAAGTATTTTACAAGTTCATTTTTCAAAAGATGATCAATCGATGTAAAATATTTTTTTTAGATGCCAATTATTTATCAAAAGCTGATAAAATCAAACCATGCAATGTGTGAATAAACAAATCAAATGATCGAAGTTATATTAATGCATCAACTTAAGAAAAGCATGATACAATTGTTCAATGATTTCTCTTATTAAGTTCTAAAAATCATTTCTCCTCCTATTTTTATAACAAATGCTAGATAACTTAATTTTCATAGTTCTCTCTCTATTTCAACCAAAGAATACACATTTATTTAAAAGTAAACATCACAAGAGAATATGTTTCGCCTCCTTAGTTTTATAAACAAGACAAATATTCAATTAAGCCAACCATTTAATTTAAGCAAGCATTAAACATACTAAATTTTTCATAGAGGATCAAATTTTATTCATTGCTGAAAAATGATTACAAAAAGATAATTATGAGGATAGAAAATATCAATGCATCCAAGTAATGAAAAATATCACACAGATATATGAAGCATCAAAATCAGTCATTCAAGCAAAACAATATCAAAACTAGTAATGGTATGATGTGAGAAAGGTCTACCTTTTACCAAGCATCATCACCCATCCACTCTCATGTCCTAAGCATCCATATCTTATGAGTTTGCTCCTTTTACTTCATTGGATGTTTGGCATACCTACAAAGAATCATTTTCTAATTTTGGTATCCAAGTCAATTTAGATCCATTTGAGTTAGTCCACATGGTTCCTTTTAGAACCCAAACTTGTTTATCAAAGTACGACCAAATTTCTTACTATTGCATTCTAAAATTTGTGTCCTACTTGGTTGCATTTAAAATAATAATATGATGATTTTCATGTAAAGCTTTTGTAAATATATTTTAATAGGTTGCTGTTACTTGAAGAATTAAAATAATTTCAGCTTTATCAAAAGCAACCTTTTTGTTATTTAACATTGATTGAAGATTTTGAAAACTAAGGATAAACTTTTCTGCTATAGGTTTCAAATATCAATCTCTTTTCTAAAATTAGCATTTTCTTCCTTAAGAATTTTTAGATTTCAAAAGAATATTTTTTCTTCATCAATCACTTTCTTTCTTTCAAAAGATCTTCTTTTTCCATTAAAATCTTATTATTTCTTTAGCTAAAGATATATTTGAACTTTTAAGCTTCTTATTTTCAGCCTATCTTTTTGTAATCATCCATTAACTCATTAAAGGCTTCAAATAATTCTTCAAATGTAAAGTCAGAAAAGTTGTCAATATTTACCACATCATTTTGAGCCATGAGGCAAAGACTTTCAATACATTCTTCCTCTTTCTCAATTTCTTTCTTTATCTTACTCCCCTTAATTAATACTTTCTTTCTCCTTTGTTTCTTCTTCTTCTTTTCTTTTCATCCTCATGAGTCATGAGGCATAAGTTGGGGGTGCATCCTTATCCTATTTGGAGTATGATTTTCTTCTTGATTTGATTTTTTGTAGGTTGCTTCCAATTTATCCCACACTTGCTTTGCTAAAATGCAAGAAAATTAAGTTAAATTCATTTATATCTAATGAACAATATAGTATATTCATGGTTTTAGCATTTAGTTGTGCTATTTTTTTATTATGCTCAATTAGTGGATTGAGAGTGTGTGAGTTATTGACTATAATCTTTCATAAATTATAATCATATGATTATATAAAAATTTTCATTCTAACTTTCCAATCGATATAATTTGAGCCATTAAAAAGAGGTGGTCGATCTATAAAATGACCTTCAATGAGCAAAGACTCAAATTGGGTTGCCATGATCTTTAGCTCCAGACTGCTAGGTCAATAATAAATAATAGAGCACCCATTCTGATACCAATTATTGTCCAGAAGGTAGCAATCCAAGAGGAAGGTTAAATTGAGTTCTTTAAAAATTTTAACCAAATTTAAGCTCTTAACAAGTATGTGCTTCAAAGTAACTTAACTTTATATGGTTGTGAGGTGAATGCAATAAATTACAACAAAATTAAGATATTAAAATAATAAGGTAAGAATTAAATGTAATAAAGAAAGCAAGATGATGAAGCAAAGAAGAACCAAGGGCATAATACAAACACATAAAATTTATAGTGATTCGATGTATCCTCGCACTTATGTACACTCTCTAAGCTCTCCTTGAAAAATTTACTATAATCAGTTCGATTATAGTGTGTTTGTTTTTTGGACTCACAAACAAATTCAATTAATTTTTGAGATCACCAACCAGAATCTTACACCAATTATTTTCAAGCTCACAATCAATCCAGTTGATTTTTCGGACTCACCAATCAAAACATATACATCAATTATTTTTTAGACTCACAATCAATCTAATTGATTTTACGGACTCACCAACCAAAATCTACAATATCCAATTTGGAGGTTGGATGGGCCTAAACCCCAAGTTTCTTACCCCTAAAGAACAAATACAATATATAAAATTTCAGCACAAAAAGAAAATAAAAATAAAACTCTTTTGAGTGTAGAGAAGAAGCTGGTGATTTGCTTTTTGATGCTTGATTTCTTCTTCGAATGAAGCTTGAGAGGATGTAGATAATGTTGGAGAAGATCACTCTTTGAAAAGCTCTCAAAACAGTACACTAAATTCCTCTCTTTTATCTTTTTTTAAGGATATTCAATGAACCTTATAAATCTGATTATTTTTCTCTTTTCAACCCTTTTCTCTTGCTTGCAAATAATTCTCTAACTTTTTATAAACTTGAAAGCTGGAGCATGAGTTTTGACTGTTGGAGAGCTTGGAGTAGCTGTTAGATTCGAAAAATAACTATTGAAAAGTACAGAAACTAGCTATTATGCTGTCCCGTGCTTGGGTCGACTCTTTCCCTTGGGGTCGACTCCTTTTCCAGCCGAGCCAGCTCCATTTCCATCCGAGTTAGCTCACCTCAGTTCTGCAAATTTAATTTTTATCCTTCTGAGAACGTCAGCTCCGATTCAATCCGAGTCAGCTCAACTTCATGCCAAGGCATTCTTAACATATCAGAGTCGATTCAAATCCTCTTGGAGTCGGCTCTAAATCTTTCAACTTTATTTTCTTCATATTTTGAGCTTTCAAACTTAAATTTTTGGCTCCAATACTTCTAAACGATATTTACTTCCTCTAATTTATTTTTCTTCTTTTAATTTATTTCTTCATAATGAACCATCCAAACTTGTGAGAACTTATTCTTTTAAGTGCTTTGGCATGGTATCTTGAGAGAATTTATCCTTAAGATAAATTTTTATTTGGATACTTAAAATTCTATATCCAATCTTGAAACATATAATTAGAATCATAATTATTTAAAATTTGATAATCATCAAAATCAATCATAGGGTCAACACTCTTACACTCCTCAGGTAGAGAGAGAAATCCTTCATGATTAGAATTTCTAGTAGATACTGCAGTTCCACTAATTGGCATACCATCTCACCTAACAATTATTGATAATGTATCAAATGATAAGGAGATAACTCTTGTCTAATACTTCTCTAAGCATGTTGCAGCAAACCTTGGTATCTAAGTCTTAAAGCCTCATCTGACAATTATTGGTCTTATTCGTTAGTTAAATCAAACCCACCATTCTCGTGTAAGTGAAGCCATCATTGGGACCTTCACCTGACAATTATTGGACCAAACTCCATCTTCACCCCACAGCATCTCATGCCTATAGAGTGGTTGCATCTTTCCTGGTGCAACTGAACTACTGTATCCAGTCGAGAACAACTACATTGAAAAGGGCCCACACATCTACAATGATGGAAGATCGCTAGACTTAATATATATGAGGAGATTTAATTTAGATCTCTTTAATTTTAATTATTTATTATATCCGATGTAAATCCATAATTAATATGGATCTACTAGAGAGATCCTAACTTGGTTCACCAAGATCGAATCAAGGTGCAACTGCAACATGTATAGTGAACTCAAACCTAGACACCCAATGAGAAACTTAATCAATGAAATTGATCAGATAAGTTCAAGATTGGTGGGAGGCTCTCCGTGCATAAGCAACGGTCCTAATTAAGCAACCACCATTCTATTCCTTGCCTTAGACACTAATCGATCAATCAGTTCAAATTGGTTCAGCTCAATTGGTTTATGTCACCATGGATTGCAAATCGCTAACCAAATTATTGTGCATTCATGATACAACCCTACTCCAAGGATTTATAGTGATTCAAGGTGATCACTACAAGTATCTATGAAAGACATGCACATGACTATTATATAATCCTTATGATTATCTCATAATCCTTATGATTATCATATAATCCATTATGTTCATGCTAAAATTTTTATGATGTTTCATCAATCTCTTTTCATCTTAGGACAATCTTATAATATAACGACCCCCATTATTCTAGGATAATCTTATATCAAGATGAACTTAGATTAACTTGATTAAGTTTATCTTATATTCAATCAAATTATTCTAATTTGAATACATCAATGTACTATCATTGATCACATCAAGATAGGTCTCTATCTATGAATTTTATCTCATACATGAACATACAATAAAGATAGTATTCAAATCTAATTAAATTCACATCACATATAAATTAGATTCAAAATTTTAGATGCATGAACATTGAGATAAAATTTAGATTTGAAAACTCTGACTAAGCAAGACATCATATGACTTTCAATAATCATTAATTTCATATTAATAATTATAAAATTAAATTTTAGATCTAAAATAATTTTTAGATCTCGAAAGCAATCATATGAACATAAATCAATTTGAATTTCAGATCTAAAAATGATTTTCAGATCTAGAAATCCATCACATGAATTTCAACCATTCAGATTTTAGGTCTGAAAATAGATTTTCAAATCATGAATTTTATCTCCTCGATCATGAATATTCTTAATTTAGTTCTAAAAATTAGATTTTTAGATCTGAAATCATCTTCATGATCAATCAAAATTTAGATTTTTAGATTTAAAAATAATTTTTAAATCTGAAATCTAGATTTTAACCTTGCATTAATAAGATGGCTCTGATACCACTATTGGATGTCGATATCATATGGCCATAGATATGCATGCAGATATTTAAAAATTTAATCTAATAGAGATCGTAGCAGAATAGAATTTATATCTAAATTTTAACATCATTCTAGAACAACCATTTAACATAATATTTAACTGTTATGCCAGAATAACCTTATGTCAGAATGATTTTAAAATTTTAGATCAATAATTAGATCTAATCTAACTAGCATGCATAAAGAGATCAAATCACAAAATAAACTAGGCATCATTATTAATAACAAGATTAAAGATCTAAAAAGGATCTAAATTTATACCTTTGTATGGATAGATCTTCACCGTAATCTAATGGTCCGTGGATGTCTTCGAGGTCCTGTCACAGCCGTATAAGTGTCCAATCTCTATAGATATCCATCGAGGTTGATTTGATCAGAAGGACTCGATCTCATCCAGGTGCTAGCTCCCTTATAGAGTGATGCGCTCTTATCGCTAGAGCAATCAAAATACTATTTCATTGAATTCCTAATTTCATAGAATAGGATGAGTCAGGTCAATCTATAGAGATCTTAGATGGTTGTGTTTGGAACTTAAATCAAGAGAAATTTAAATTTATGTGTGTTGAATCATTATTAAAACCTTTAGAAACTAAGTGAATAAGAAAATAAACTCCAAATTAATGGTAGAGATGATCAAAAAAGAAAGATCTTAGGGATTATGAATTATTCTTTTGTAAAATAGATTTTAATACTCAAAATCATGCAAGGATGGCTTGTTATCAATGGCCTTTGAGTATAATCTATCTATGAGTACGGACCATATCCTTTGAATCACGGTTCATTCCTTTATAAGTATAGACTATCCCAAGAGGTTTTATAAAAAAAGATAAGAGATCAAACCCTAAGATAACCTATTTCTTTCTTAAGCACACGTGGACCGCATGACTTTTCTAGATTTTTATTATTATTATTATTATTTTTGGCTTTTTGGGCTTCTGGGCTTCGGGCTTGTAGCATGTGTGATTTGCTGTAAAAGATAATAAAAAGTATCAAATTCTACATAATATGAATCAATTAATTAAGAATTTAATACTTTTATATTTTAAATAATGTACTTATCACACCCCCAACTTGAGTTTTACTCATCCTCAAGTAAAGAAAAATTAGAAGTATATACCAATTCGTTTAGATATGAAAGTTTCTTCAGGCTGTTCTAAAGTCAGTTGATATCCAACCAGGATTTAAGATATATGTCATTGGATTATTAATCCATCCCAAATAGTGGTTAAGTGAAGAACATAAAATTCTAGAGCTTTTCTTTGACCGGCTCTCTACTTTACTCTTTAAATCCTCTAGCTTTAATACGAGCTGGAGTCTTGTCTTCTTGCAATTGAGTCCCTTTATTTTGATTTTATAACAAAATGTGTATAGTCAGTGCAATGTCCTAACCCTTAAGCTTTCTATTTGACCCTTACAGCAAGCTTTGGGCCAATGACGCCAAAACTAGTAGGCTTTAGAGCATTATGTGTAGACCAACCCTTGGGCTTACTGACTTGAGTCAAAAGATTATGTGTTAAGACTAACTATACCTAAAAGTCTCTTTGTACTCTCACCTTTTGACATGAACATCAATGCTTATTTAGGCAAAAAGGCTTGGTTACTCGATGAGATATACTCAAGGCCTACTTTTTATTTTATTTTTATTTTTTTCTTATTATTTTTTATTTTTATTTTTTTGAATATAGGGATATTTTGCATACATCGACATTTTGCACTCATACCCATACAAAGTAGATTCTTTATTGATATAGGTAGGAAGATAGTTCTAGAATTATTCAAAAATTTATGCCACTCTAGACCTGACCATTTATTAGATTCTTTTAATAATTGGTCCTTAAAATTTCAAAAAATTTCTAAACCATTAATCAATCATAGGTTAGAATGCCTGACTGACTTCAAATCGGGACAAAATCAGGTACATAAGACTAATTATTACCATATTCGAAGACTTAATTATTTTATTTAACCCCACCCCCAACTTAAGTTCCATTATCCTCAATGGAGTAAGAAAAATAAACAAAGATATGTAAACAAGATAAGGAGAGATGTCACCTAGATTTGAGGTGCTTTTTGATCCAACGTGGGTCATTCGATTCTTGCAGATTTAGCTTTCCTCCCAACTTAGTTCAATAGTCTTAAAAGTTTGAAAAGAAAACAAACTAAATTAAAAAAAATCAAAATATAAAAGTTAGGTTGTCTCCTAACCAGTGCTAAGTTCAAAATCTTCAGCTGGACTAAACCCTTGATATGGGATCAGTCAGTATAAATAGGCTCATGGAGAACCATAGCCTCCTCCATAACTTCAGTGGGCAACTCAAAGAATGATTTCAATCATTGTCTATTAACTTTAAAAATGGCACCATTACTTGGATTCTCAATCTCTACAGCCTCATGTGAGAAAACTTCTTTTACTATAAAGGATCTTGTTCATCTAGACCTAAGTTTTCAAGAAATAAATGCAGCCTAGAGTTATATAAGAGAACTTTTTGATCGGGTGTAAATGATTTTCTAAGAATTACTTGATCATGAAATATCTTAGTTTGTTCTTTGTATATCTTAGCATTTTCGTATGCCTCATTTCTGATTTCCTCTAGTTCATTGATTTGTAGCTTCCTATGTTATCCAGTCTCGTCTAGATCCATGTTCAACTTTTTGATGGCCCATATAGCCCTATGTTCAAGCTTGATCAATAAGTGACATGCTTTACCAAACACGATCCTGTAGGGAGATATTCCTAAATTGGTTTTGAAGGTAGTGTGATATGCCCAAAAAGCATCCACTAGTTTCAATGGCCAATCTTTTCTATTGGTGCTCACAATCTTCTCTAAGATTTATTTGATTTGATAATTAGAAACTTTGACTTGCCCACTAGTCTAAAGGTGATAGGGATTTCAAAATGGGATTTCAAAATGGGAGAGGATGTTTTTTTTTAGAATTGGAAATAATTTGTTGTCATTCCATCTACATGGCATAGCCTCTATCCATTTAGACACATAATCAATAGCCACCAAGATATATTCATTTTCAAAAGATTTTAAAAATGGTCCCATAAAATTGATTATCCACACATCAAAAATCTCAGTCTTTTGAAAATGGTCCCATGAAATTGATTATCCACACATCAAAAATCTCAACAACTAGGATCGAATTTAATGGCATCATATCTCTTTTTGTGATCCATCTTACTTATTGACACCTAGCACAGCTTTTACAGTATTCATGTACATCCTTAAATAGATTGGGCCAATAGAATCCATATTGGAGAACTTTTGTGGTGATCTTCTTGGATCCAAAGTGGCCACCACAAGCTTGGTCATGATAAAAGGACAGGATACTTTTAACCTCATGGTCCAAGACATACCTGATGATTTGGTCAGGATATTGTTTAAATAGATATGGATCATCCCAAATAAATACTTTACTTGGACAAAAAATTTATGTTTGTCCTGAGTGGTCCAATGGGAGGAAATCTTATCCATAGCCAAATAATTGACAATATCAGCATACCATGGTTCTATGGTCACAAACATGAGTTGTTCATCAGAAAAAAACTCTTCTATTGATAGTGTATTAGAAGGCACATCTATCAATCGAGATAAGTGATCAGCTACTATATTTTTGGTTCCCTTCTTGTCTCTGATTTTTAAGTCAAATTTTTGAAGAAGTAAAATCCATCAGATCAGGCATGCCTTGGCATCTTTCTTTGATAAGAGATGTCTAATAGCTAAGTGATCAGTGTATACAATGACGTGTGACCCAACCAAATAAAATCTAAACTTTTTTAGAGCAAAAATGATAGTCAAAAACTCTTTCTCAGTTATTGAGTAATTAAGCTGTGCATCATTGAGGGTCCTACTGGCATAGTAGATGACTCATGGTAGCTTATCAATTCCCTATCCTAGAATGGCTCTGATGGCATGATCAAATACATCACACATGACTTCAAAGGACTGAGTCCAGTCAAGTGGGTGAATGATGGGTGCGAACGTCAGTGCCTTCTTAAGATACTTAAAGGACTCGAGGCACTCAGAAGTGATGTCAAATTTGACTTCTTTGATAAGAAGATTAGTTAGTGGTCAAGCTTTCTTACTGAAATTCTTGATGAATCTCCTATACAAGCCAGCATATCCTAAAAATGAGCAGATTTTTTGACTGATTTGGGTGGTGGAAGATTCACGATCAGGTCTACTTTGGCTTTGTCTACTTCAATGTCTTTTTTGAGATAAAATGGCCAATTACTATACCTTCTTTGATCATGAATTGATATTTTTTTAATTAAGTACTAAGTATTTTTCTTATACCTTTCTAAGACTAGTCTTAAATGATGTAGGCACTCGAAGAAGGTGGAGCCAAATATGATAAAATCATCCATAAATATTTCTAGAAATCACTCGATCATGTCAAAAAAGATGCTAATTATATATCTTTAGAAAGTAGATGGAGTATTACATAAGCCAAAGAGCATGCATCTATAAGCAAAAGTTTCAAATGGACAGATAAATGTAATCTTCTCTTGATCCTCTGATGCTATAAAAATCTAGTTGTAGCTAGAGTATCCATCAAAAAATAATAAAATTTGTGTCCAGCTGACCTTTCCAACATCTAGTCAATGAATGATAGGAAAAATGATCATTTCTTGTAGCTTTATTCAATTTTCTGTAATCAATAGAGACTCTCTATCCAGTTTAGATTCTGATCGGTACTAGCTCATTTATTTCATTTTGGATCATTGTTATCCCTGACTTTTTAGGCACTACTTGAATTAGGCTTATCCATGAACTATATGAAATGGGTAGATAATTTCATTATCTAGTAACTTAAGAATCTCTTTCTTTACTACCTCTTTCACAACTAGGTTAAGTCTCCTTTGGGGGTCTCTAATTGGCTTGGCTTCTTTTCCTAAATGAATTTGATGTTGGACAATTGAAGGGCTGATCCCCTTGATGTTAGCCATGGTCCAACCTATGGCTTCCTGATTCTCTTTGAGGATAGCTAAAAGTTTCTCCTCTGGGGTTTGATTTAGGTTTGATGCGATGATTATGGGTAGGATTTCTAATGGATCTAGATATGCATAGTTGAGGTGCTCGAGGAGTGTTTTGAATTCTAGTTTCAGTGCTTTCTCAATCGATGGCTTGGGTATTGGTTCATCCATTTTACAAATGGTTTGACAGGTAGTTGCCATTATGGATGAACTCTGATCACTGGATATGAAATTTCATAAGTAATTTCAGATTCTTGATCTAACCAGAGATTGCAGTCAAAATCTTCATCCCTTAGATCAATAGGCTCATAAATCTCATCCTAGATCAGGTTTACATCAATGAATTGGTCTATTTATTTTCAAGATTGAATATTAAGATTAATAGATATGTTTCCAAATGAGAGCATCATGAGTCCATTATGGCAGATGATTAGGGTGTTGGTGGTTGCTAAAAATGATCTTCTTAAGATGACTGGGATGTGACCTTTTGGGTTAAATACTGGTTCAATTTTTAGAATCACAAAATCCATAGGATAAATAAAATAAGATAAATAAAATTGCTAACCTTGATTAGTACATCCTCCATAACTCCTTTGGAGATCCTCACTGATCGGTCTGCCAATTGCAATGTGATTTCCATAGGCTTTAATTCTCCTATCATCAATTTTTCATAAATCGAATAAGATAAAATGTTTACACTAGCCCCCAAGTCTAATAAGACCATATCGATGATGGTTTCCCCAATGATACAAGAAATTGTAGATGACCTTGAATCTTTGTACTTAACCGACATCTAGCTCGAAAGGTATGAACTCACACTGGTCGCCAAGAAGGCTTTTTGGGAATATTGGTGGTCTTCTTCTTTGTACATAGGTATTTAAGAAACTTAGTGTACATGAAAACTTGTTGGATCATATCTAGCAGATGATAATTTACTTTCACTTATTTATATATCTCTAAGATTTGATCCAAATAAACTGAGTGTCTGTTGGACCTAAGTCTATTAGAGAAAGGAGTTATAGGATTGGTGGTTGATGTCTCAGCTTGTTTGAATGTTGAGGTAGGTTCTGCGAGTGGCATGGGTGACTCGTCAATCTCTATTGATTCAGGCTCCTCAAACTTGATCTGATCTATCAATTGCTCACGAGGTAGTTTAGATAGTGGGTCTTCTTGATCTTCAGATGTACCCATATGATTGTCTACTTGTCTCCCAAATCTTAAGGTGTGAATTACATTTACGTGGTTAAATCGACCTTTAGATTGGGATTGTTTATTAGTTTGGGCTCTTGGGTTAGGTTCTGGTTAGCTTGATAATTTTCTTTTTCTCTTTCACTACTGGTGGTAGCCAACTATCCTAATTACATCTCTAATTGAGCTATCGCTTGGATATTGGCTGTCAGAATCTAGTCCATGGTTTGTATGAAAATACTTGTGATTTTTATGAAATCACTGAAGATAGTTCTGCTGTCAGAAGTTGATTTCACCAAACCTCTAACCCTTTCTCTAGTGTATTAAGCCTTTAATCATTGCCAAAGCCTGGTGGGTTATTCAATGATTGAGTGGGACTGGGGTTGGGCTGAGTGAAGGTAGGTCTACTTGAGTTGGACCCTTGTGACCAAAAAAGTTTAGGGTGGTTCCTCCATCCTGAGTTGTACGTTGGTGCATAGGAGTCATTTGTGGATATGTGATAAACAATATTGACCTGTGCTACTTCATTCTCGGTTGGGCCCATTAAGAAGGAACATACTTCCATTATGTGGTCTATGGCTTACACCTATTGCAAGTGGATGCTGAAACTTGGTTCACCTAAGCGTGTCCTTGGAGTTCAAAGGTTTCAATTCTTCGAACCAAGGTAGCAATTTTGGCCTTGGTAGCTAGGAAAGGTTGAACTTGAAGTTCTCCCCCTCTTAAAGGTGTGAGTCTTTTAGCTTTTCTAGTTATCTCTCATTGTAAGCTCTTCTCTGGTAGGTCTTCTAAAAATTATCAAACTTCTATAGGATCTTTGTTCATGAACTGACCCTGACACATTGATTTTAGCATTATTCTGATATTTGGGTCTAGTCCCTCATAAATGATTTGGCATAGTCTCCAAATCTTTATTCCATAGTGTGGGTATTGACTCAAAAGGTTCTTAAAATGATCAAAGCACTTTCAAAAGACTCACCAGGTAATTGATAAAATTGATTAATTTCATTCTTAAATTTGGTAGTTTTGTAGTGTGGAAAAAGTTTCTTCAGGAACACTTTAACAAAACCCTCCCATGATGCTATAGATTGGTTAGAAAGACTGTATAACCATTTTTTGGCACTATCCTTAAGGGCAAAATTGATCAGCCTAAGTTTAATAGTATCCTCAATAAGCTGTTGAAGCCGCATCATGGTGCATACTTTCTCAAATTTTCTCATAAAAATATATGCATCCTCAATTTCGGTGAATTTAGAAAGCATGTTTATGATCTGGGATTTAATTTCAAAATTGGCATCGATTTGTGGTAGTCAGATATATGAGGTTGGACTGACCCAATCGGATAACACAAGTCCTTCAAAACTTGTGGTTAATCAATTTCGCTCATGGTGTCCTTAAGATCTACCGAACTTAATGTAGGGTTCAACTCAGCTCTAACCAATCGTCTAGATATCCTTATCCATGAAAGAAGTTAGAAACTTTTAGTTATTTTGTAATTTTTTTTTAAATTTGTTAGTAGAAAAGAAAAGAAGGAGAATTTTGAAGATGAGGACCTAAAGAATCCTAAATCTAAGAGATAGATGAGAAGAATATTTTTTATTTTTTTTTAGTTGCAAATAAGTTTCACACAAAAGTAAGTTCTAACTAAGACTTAGCCTAGATCTAGACAGCTCCTAACAATTTCAAGATCACCTTCAGAAACTCTAAGTTCAAAATCAACCAGCCTAAATAGCCAAGTAAGTATAAAATTGGTGGAGGCTCTCCGTGCTTTCGCAATATACCTAATTAAGCAACCACCGTTCTTCAAGAATAAGTCTTTGAACCACTTTTCTAGACACCAATTAGTTAGTCAAAATCAAACCTGATCCAACCTTCTAGTTCTCTTGTCCTACTGAGCTCGAATTCTTTAGGACTGACATCTAATTGATTTTAAAATTAAGATTAGATTATGCAAATGCAAGAAAGTGATTTGTGGGTTAAGAAAGGATGATGAAATCTCTATCTTATCTTATTAATGAGTTTCGCCCTTAAGATTGACTATGAGAATGTAGATGCAAATAACAAGATGTCCACACAAAAGATTTTTTTTTGTTTCTAATGTCATTATATGTATTATAAGATTTTTTAAAATTTTTTTTAGGTCAAGAGAATAAAAGGTGAGCTGAAAAATAAAGTAATTAAAATAAAGGCAAGAATAATTAAGGTAGTTAACTAAGAAAAGCAATAAAATTAAT
>KE506324.1:122894-136480 GCA_000441515.1 Elaeis oleifera
TCTCTCCTCCTCTCTCTCTCTCTCTCTCTCTCTCTATTTCTCTATATTTTTCTTATAATTTTTGCTCTCTTTTCTTCCTCCACCCTTCTCTGGTATCGTATCGCCCTTTTTATATCCTTCAGTGCTTCCCGAGTCCTAGTCATCCACAGTCTCCCAAATCCTCTCATCTTCCTCTTTTCCTATTTTGATTAGGATATCCAAAACATGTCCCAAGCCTCGTCTCGGTCCCGCATTCGCTTGCCCACTCTGATTTTAATCATGCCCGTCCGCTACTGAACCAGTGTCGCACCTAATCCAACATCACACCTGAGCTCATGCTCGTCTAACCACATGAAGCTGCCTACATGAAGATCGAATCGCACCCAAGCCTGGCTGAACACATGCACGCCACTTGAAACCACATCCGTCAGCTCACCCGAACCCGCCTGTACAAACGCACCCGCCAACCCACGCTCGCTCGCACTAAATGCCACAACAAAGATTGGGGAACACTATTTCCATGAGCAGCATGTAGACCGTGCGATATTGTTTCGTAAGCTGCACGTGGACCGCACGATAGGTTTTTGTGCGTCGCGCATGGACCGCACGGCTTTTTTGGGTTTTATTTTATTTTTTATCTTTTTCTTTATCTTTTCTTTTTTTCCTTTTCTCCTTTGGCTTTTGGGCTTCTAGGCTTCGGGCTTGTAGCATGTGTTATTTGCTGCAAAAGAGAATAAGAAGTATCAATTCTACATAATATGGATCAATTAATCAAGAATTTAATGCTTTTATATCCTAAATAATATACTAATCACAGAGATCGCTCCCTAGATTGTCGAATCGGTTGGATCTTTTGATCTTCTTCTCAAGAGAATCAAATAGATCTAAAAAGAAGGACCAAATCAGATCATATCTGATTTCTTTTCCCTTTCTCTTCTTAAGAAAAATATGAAGATCTATGGAAGAAGACAAGAGATCTAATCTCTTTCTTCTTCCTCCTTGTCCAACCTTAGGATTGGATCTAAAAAGATAGAGGAGAACCATCCATCACATGGATCAAAAAGGAGAGAAAAAATCAGATCAAATCTGATTTTAATCATATCCAACTCTTGGACAGCTTTAGGAGAGAGGAAGAGGGAGACATGTCTAACTCTTGGACAAGGGAGAGAGAGGAGGTTACTTTCAACAACCAACTATTGGTTATAAGAAAGAAGAGATAGGAAGAGGGTGCCAACCACCTAGAACCCATGTCTTCTCTCTTGCTCATGCCAACCTCTTTTCATGCACTCCTTGGGCATCTCAAAACTCTTGATCTCATCAAGAGGAGGCACCTCCTTTATCCCCTATTTAAACTTGAAGTTGTTAGGGTTTGGTTAGAGATAAGATAGAGATAAACTCAAACTCTATCTCCTTGTGCCACCCCACCCTTTCATTAATTGTCTCCATGCCCACTAATCCTTTTCACATAGAAAATATGGGGCATCCCTCTTTCTTAGGTGTGGAGTCCATATGGGGTGTGGACAACTCATTGGACTTGGATCCAATCCTAGTCCAAGTCAAATAATTGGATAAGATTGGGTCAAACCCAATCTAAATAGGTTTAGGTCTAGTGTCTATTAAATCTCATCCCATTAGATTAATGAAACCTAGTTTGAGTCAAACTCAAATCAAATTAAATCAAATTAAATCTAATTTAATTTGATTAGGACCCAATCCCAATTAAAATGAGTCCAAATCCTAATCTGATTTTGAATCCAATTTGATTCGAGTCAAGACAAATCCAATTTGACTCAAATTAAACTAACTCTGATAAGATTAAATTAGATTTAATCTGATTAAGATTAGAATCCTAATTATTTGATCAAATCAAATAAACACAACAATAATTGCTATTTGACAGAGTCCCAGTCCAGTGGAACTCTAGAATTCTAGTCTAGTAGGACTTTTTTCGATCCTCCTACAACTTACTAACTCTTAGTACGTCTCATTCTTTTATGATTCAAAATCATGATTCTATGAACTGATCAGTCAAAATCTCTTTTATGTATGATCCCATAGGTTCTATTATGGCTGATAGTGAGAAATATTTTGATCTCCATCAAAATATTATTGAAACTTTTTTCAATAGATTGAAACAATTCTAACTCACCAATCAAAATTATTGACCATCAAATAATTCTTGTTAGTCCCATAATTCATCAGTGATGCCAGCAGCATGTAGTGACAATCCAGTATAATAAAAAAATGAACCTCTAGGTGTAGTTTCTATGTGATTCAGTGCTTCTATCGTGAGTTCCGACAAGATAGAGGTTAAGAAAATTCATTAAACCCCTTCGTCTATCATATGTAAGATTTATTCGACTTGAGTTTATTTGTAAAATCTGATGAAAATTTCTTTCCATCATTCACACTGCTCTGATCAAGATCTTCCAAACTCAATCTCATAAATCACATAAGACTACTTCTTAACTATTAAGATCGATAGATCCTATCTAGGTGTACATCCTATTCTTACAATGAACCTACTGCAACCAACATATACTTTAAGACTCTATATGGTTAGAAATTCAAGTTATGATGTAGTCAAACTACAACAACCTCATTATGAATAGTCGAGATACCATAGATTTAAGAACTAGTTACACCACTATAGCATCGAGGATGTCATTGACGAGTGAGTAAACATTCAAGTAACTTCTCATGTTGGTCACACTTGATACTGTTATTCTCTAACAACTATCTATACTCTCGCTCTAGTGTCCCTACGTTGTAAATTCAAAACTCATCTATCCTAAGGAAAGTGATCTATGCACCAATCTTACAAATCAATCACCATCCCCATAATGATTCTTCGATCGAGAATAGTTAAAAATTAACCATCAATAACATATACCTTAATTCTCAATTCTTAAGAATATATGTCATCATTTTATTAATTCTCTAGATAATTCATGGATACATACACTATATGAATAGAATTAACTGTCCTAATTAATTTGATCAAATACAAAATTATTTTCTAAGAAGAATTAATATGTCAACCTAATTAGCTTCTAGGAGACATATCTAACAGTCTTCCACTTGCACTAAATCCAATCTACCACAAACCTAAGCCCCATCTTCTCCAAGATGTGCTTTGGTCCTGGCTGGCTAAGCTGTTTAGTCAGTGGGCCCATCACATTTCCATGGGATCTACTCTAATCTTTGAAGTCTTACTTTTTGGAATAGTCGTGAATCATCGCTCTTATATGCTAAGAACTCTAGTGAGACCTTGGCTCTTTAGCTTGAGTTATGGCACCTATATTGTCATAGTACAGTGTTGTACCATCTCATGACATTACACCTAGTTCTGCAACAAACCAAAATACTTTCTTAGCTATCTCATAAGTAGCGACATATTCGACTTCTAAAATCTGCAATGATTGGTTGTTTGGAACTCTTCCAATTTATCAAATCCCATTGTTTAAAAAATATATCCTGATGTAGACTCTCTATCATCAGCTTCAGACTTAAAGTCTGAATCTGTGAATCCTTGTATCCTCTAATTTTCTTCTCCTTCTAAAGACCATGAACATATCCTAAGTGCTTTTCAAGTACTTAACAATATTTTTCACAGCTATCCAATGTTCTCAGTCTAGATTCAACCGATATCTGCTCATGACACTCATAGTAAGGTGTATATCACGTTGTATGCATAGCAAGACATATATGAGGCTCTCTGTAGTCGAAGCATAAAGGATCTAGCTCATGTGTTGAATCTCCTCAAATGTATCAGAACACATCTTCTTAGAGAGATCAGTCTCATGCCTGAAGGGTAGAAATCCTTTTAGGAGTTATCCATGCTGAACCCTTTCAACACCTCCTTTATGTATATTTTTGTGAAAGATTTAGCATCCCCTTAGGTCTATCTCATAGACTTAGATCTATCTCATAAATCTTTATTGGATACTTCTTGAGGTTCATCATGGAAAATTTATTTAGACAATCAAATTTTAAACCGATGTCAGCATAAGAACAACTTTCTAATCAGAAGGATGTCATCCACGTACAATATGAGGATCGTGACAATACTCCTATTGACCTTTATAAATACATGTTTCCTTAAGAAACGTTTGATCATATCAAATTCATATTTTTTATCTCCTTCAAGGAACATTTCCTCTATATCTTCTATCAAAACACCTAAACATCTTTCAGTAGGACAAGAGATTATGAAATGAAGGAGGGACTACAGGTACTGGCTCAATATGAATAGGTTCTATAACTCATTGCTCTTAAGAGACTTTTCTTTAAGCTCAATTTTTCTCCCACTATTTTCATCTTAGACAAACTATTTTTCAAGAGCATAGTATGTAGGTCACAATCATATCGTAATCCTCTAAGAAGAAATTAGTATTTTTAAAACTCTTTAGGATACTCAAAAAATGAGTCTCATGGATCTAACCTCTAACTTGGTGTACATGTCAATACATGACATGGGTCGAATATCCTAAACATACCACATCTCATACGGCATGATAGGAAAGACTTAGAGAAAACTATTATTCATTAAGTAAAGTTTATTCCTAAAGAAAAAAGAGAAGATCAGTGATGCTCATCATGGATTGGACTAAATCAAATAGAGTCCTATTCCTGCTCGACCCCCGTCGAGTTGAGGTACACCAAGAAGAGTCCATTGTCAGACCATGCTATTTTTTTGAGATAGGTTAGAAACTCCCACTAAGGCATACACCTCTTTGATTTCATCGAAGAATCTTAAGAATTTTCTAATTTATTTCTTTACTTCATATTTGAATTCTTTAAACTTTTCAAGATTTCAGATTTATGTCTTACATATATATCCATATTATGAACAATCACCAATATTAGTAATGAAGTGAAGAGAATCACTCTGACCAGCTCATCAAATGGGCTGTATACATCAGAATGTATTAGGGCAAGCATATTAGCGGTCCTCTCCCCATGTCCCACAAAGGGTGGTTTGGTCATCTTTTCTCGAAGGTAGAATCTATAAATTGAAAACAACTCAAGAGTCAATGAGCTTAGGAGCCCATACCTTTCCTATTTATTTATGCTATCCTCTCCAATATGATCAAATCTGAGGTACCATGCATAATTTGGGTCTATCTTATTTTTTGATCTCTCAGATCCTACGGTATACACTATCTGCTCAAATATCAATATCGAGCAGATCCAACATACCTTCTAAATGTACGTCTCTTATCTTTTTCTCTAAGTTCTTCAGGTATACAGGAACCCTTCTCCTTGAACTCTTCAAGGCTCCATCAGTAGTCACCAACTCAACCAAGGTGCAATCAATTTCATTTATGTGGTAGTTTACTATAAACTTCCATATGAATTGATAAGGGATTACAAGATTAAATCCTTTCACAATTCTTTATGCTTGGACATACTGAGCTTCTTAAGCTCATACAAGTCTTTAATCATTGTCAAACAATGACTATGAACTGATTGCCCTTTGGTCAATCATTAGATGGTTTGGTAACATAGGGATATCCTAGTTAGCTCAACTTCTTGGAACTTAAAATCATTTTAGATTTCTGAGCTAGTCTTTATGCTTTTTCGATGCAACTAAACCACTATATCTAGCTAAGAATAATCAACATCAGTAGAGCACCCGCATATCTACAACAGCTGAAGATCGCTCGACTTAATATCTATGTGGAGATTTAATTTAGGTCTCTTTATTTTAGTTGTTCATTTATATCTAATGTAAATCCACAACTAATGGATATACTTGAGAGATCCTGGCTTGGTTCACCAAGATCGGACTCATGGTGTAAAGCACATGTAGTGACCTTAAAACTAAGCACTCCAAAATAAACTTAATCAATCAAATTGGCCAGATAAGTGCAAAATTAGTGGAAGGCTCCTCGTGCATATGCAATGATTTTAATTAAGTAACAACTTGTCTTAAAAACACTTTTCTTAAACACTAATAGGTCAACCCTATTACAAATTAGATTTGGTTTTTGGTTCCCCACTATAGATAGCAATATTGCAAACCATCTTGATGTGTATTCATGATACAACCCTACTAGAAGGGTTGTAGTGATTTATGGCGATCACTACATGTATCTATGAAAGACACAATATGATTATCTCATAATCCAAATAAATAGATTTATTTAATCAAATCTTTTTCTTATGAACAAAGGTGATTTTGATTTGAGACTCTCATATCTTCTCATCCTAGGACAATCTTTCAGCATAACATCCATTATGCCAGGGCAACCTAATGTCAGGATGATCTAAGATTAACCCAATTACTAATAAAATAGATTTACTAGATTTCATGAATATCTCATATTCAAAATATAATAGATTTTATTTATTAGGATTTTTTATTTCACATCTCATATGAAAAAGTATTATCCTTTTGATTCAGGTATCTAGATAGATCCTTTATTGATGTACAGAGGAGGCTCTAATACCATTTGAAGAAAATTTTAGATTTCTCGAATGTATTTTAATTAATCACATGAATTAAAATAATTTTATATGCTTTTAATTAATCATATTAATTAAGCAGAGTTAGAAGAGGAGAGTAGATTTAATATATTCTATCTAGAATAAAACTTAACTATCTGACCCTTCATGTGAAAGAGAAAGCCTATCCCCAAGGTCCCAATGTATAGAGGAGAAAAAGAGAATTGAAGAATAAGAAAAATAACTTTTTTTTTTCATACCTTTATGTGTGTAGATGAACTCCACAACCGTAGAACCTGGATTGGTTCCTTTTCTTATAGCCACGTAAGTGTCTGGCCTCTACAAGTATCCACATAGAGATGAAAACAATCAGCAACTTCTTAGTTCCTCGAGGTGCTAGCTCTCTTACAAAATCTTTGCTTGATGGTAGCAGATTCTCAACTGCTTGAGAACTACAATAGGACAACAGGACAACAGCTTCCTTGAGATTCTCTTTTGCTGAAATTCTGAATTTTAGGAGAAAAAAGAGAAGAGGGAGAAGCCTTAGGCATGGAGAGGAAGGAGGAGAGAGAGCTTGGGCAATAGTCTTGAGGCTAAGGGAGAGAACCTTTGGGGCGTTGGGATTTACTTACCCTTGGGGTGTGGCCACCCTTTTATAGGTTCAAAACCCTAGGGTGCCGCCCACCTTTCATGAAAAAAATTCCCTTTTTCAAAGAGGATTGAGGGCAAAGGTTCTTGGAGAGAGACTCCCAGTGTTATCGTTCCATATAAACTAGCCAAAAAAATTTTCTATTTTGGCTTGGGTGGCTAGGATTTCAAAAATCCTAATGGTGCTGCCCCATACCTTCCCTATTTGCTCTCTTATTGTGGTGCTTAGGGTTTCATGCAAAGAAACCCTTAGGGCGTGGGCCTTCCTTGACTGGTCAAAAATCTAATCCAAATAAGACAAGGAGGCTAGGTTTAATTGTTATACAATTGATCCGCCCAAATCCTTTTTGGGTGCATGTGACCTCAACTCCAATTAACCCAAGCCTTGATCCAAATTCAATTAAACCCAAATCCCTATTTGATTCAACTTGAATTCAGTCATAATCAAATTAAGACATGCAATATTTGCACATTAGTCCTCTTCGAACTTTACTAACTATTAGTAAGTTTCTGCTATTTGTAATAATTATAAGTTAGTCCAATTATCAATCACATTGATGATTTAGATCCTATAATGATTTGTAATCATCATCCAACCATTTGATTAGTTTAACCTTTTTATGTGTGTGACCCCATAGGTTTTATTCTATTTAGTAGTGAGATATATTGAGATCTCCATCACAACAACTGAAGGATCTATTAGGTTTCTTGCATGTATTTTAATTAATCACATTAATTAAAAATACTTCACATGATTGTAATTAATCATATTAATTAAATAGAGTTAGAAGAAAAGAAAAGATCTAATCTATTTATCAGCAAAAGATGCAATAGAATAAAATAACTATCCAACCCTTCATGTGAAAGAGAACCTATCATCAAGATCCTAATGTACAGAGGAGAAAAAGAATTGAATAAAAGAAAATAACTTTTCTTTTATACCTTTACATGGGTAGATGAACTCCACAACTGAAGAACATGGATGAGTTTCTTTTCTTGCAGCCACGCAAATGCCTAGTCTCTACTGATATCCACACAAAGTTGGAGGGCTGATCTTCAATCAATTGATTCTCCAGGGTGCTAGCTCCCTTGTAGAACCTTTGCTTGATGGAGGATGTTCTCAATGCCTTGAGAACAACAGTAGGATGAGGGCCTTCATCAAGATCCTTCTTGCTAAAATCTGATTTCAATAAGACAAAAGAAGAAGAAAGAGAGGCTCTGAGGTGTGGAGGAGAGGGACAGTGCGGTAACCTAGGGGCAAGGGAGGCTTCTTTGGGGCATGAGATTCCCTTGAACCTTTAGGGCCTGGCCACTTATTATAGGTTCAAAACCCTAGCGTGGCACCCAAGCATTCATAAAAAATAATCTCCTTGAAAGAGTCCCTGAAGGCTAAGATTCTTAAAGAGAGAATCTTAGTGCAGCTACCCCATATAATTGAGCCAAAAATTTCTTCTTTGAATTGTGTGGCTAGGGTTTCAAAACCCTAATGGTGTTGCCCATACTTTCTCCATTTGTCCTTTTGTTGGTGCCTAGGGTTTTATCTAAGAAACCCTAGGGTGTGGACCTAGTTAACTAGTTAAAGACCAAGTCAAAATAGATTATTTAGGTTAGACTCAGGTGTCATACACCTGATTCATCCAAACTCATTTGGGTGCATATGATCTAAGCCCTGTAGGGTTCGATGAGCATAATGGAAGCAAAATGGATTTCAAAATTTTGCATAATGAAACTCTAAACAATCAAACCCTAATCCCAAGAACTTCTTGATAATAAAAAACACATGCATATATATAGGTAAGCATAGAATAACATCTGTCATGCTATATCCAAAATTCCGACAGAGTTTTCATTAGACATCCAAATGTTCGCCCTCTAATGTTGATCCTCACGAGAGTTGATTCAAGACTCTTGCTTCCTGATTTTGTTCCACCTACTGAATTCTTTCTTAAAGAATTTCTTCGGGTAGCACAACACCTGGCCTTCCTTCCTCTCCTCCTAGCCTTTCCCTCTCATCCTTTTTCTTCTCCTTGTCTTGCCAAGTCTCTTCCTAAGCCCTTGTCCTAAAACCAGACTTGTCCTTACTATTTTGGACTTGTCTTAATAAGGAAAGGAAGAGAGTTATTAGGACAATAGGGAGAAGGGTGTAAGAAAGAAGAGATTGGGATCTTTTCGATAGATTAGAACCCCGAGTGTGCCACCTATTTATAAATGGCGTGCAGATGCCTTCCACGCCATCTCGTGCCTTTCCTAAGGATCATCTCACATCCATCCAAATTTCTCATGCCCATCTGATGTCTTATGACATATGGATAACATTGAAAATTAATCCAAAGAGACGTCTTCCCGTAGAAGGACTCTTCGGTGAAATTAATTCCCGATGTTTCTTCTAAAGTGTCGCAAGACTTCAAAGATGTGCCAACTCCATCTAAGGGATGGAAATCCATCAAGTGACCATCCAATGGTCAATAAGGGAGGCACCCAACCAGATTAGGCAAGGAGAAAGTTAAGATACCTTAACCACTTGGACTCTAAGTCCAAGTGGCGCCAAAGATAAGGGGTCGGCTAGGTTTCATCTTTATCCATTTGTTTCGATGACTAAATGAAGTGTTTCAAAAATAGAAGGACTCATAATGCCAAATAGAGATCTAAATTTCATGCCCCATATGGATTTTTGTATGGAATCAAGTGGATAAACATGATGGAAGAGGCGCCCCACACCAAGGGGTGCCATTTTAAATGTGCGCACAAAGAAATTCCCACACACCAAGAGAGATAAACTCTGGCACGTGGGTTTCAAATTAGATGGTGCCAACTCCTTAGCTCAACTAGCCAAAGGTCAACCCAAATTAGACCCAAAAGAAGCTTGAGTTTAATTGGATTTCATTAGCCCAAATTAGGAACCAAATCGAATCCGATTCGAATTTAGGAGTTAGGGTTTGCAATACATACTAGCATGTTCATCCTACAAATATGATCTAATCCAATTAGACCCTTGATCAAATTTTTTTGTGTGTGACCCATTGGGTTCCACATCTAGCCAGCAGTAGGTCTGAGAGCAAGTTGACCTGATTTGATTAGAATCCTATCTAATCGATTTAGGTCTAATCGAGCTAACCTAATTTCAACAGTTAAAATTTTTCTAATTGATGATTGAATTAAACTCTTTAATTCAATCAAACTTATAAAATAAGATTGATATCTAAAATATATCATGTCTATCTAAAATATATAAAATTTTAATAAAAATATCAAAAATATCTTTCAGTGGTAAGTTATCGTGCAATTGAATCCTACAAGCCAATCGCATACGAGATGAGAGAGGATATTTTCTATAATTTATCTTTCAGATTCATATAATTAAAATTAATATTATTAATAAATAATATTTTTGATTCATTATATGCTACATCTTATTATTTTTAAGATTATAATAAACCCATAGGTCTGGACAATGGTTTTAGGACCGTGATGAGATCATGCCAGTGATACCTAAAATCTTGATAACCATGATCTAAAATATTTTTAGTCATTAGTTCATTAAGTTAGGGATCAATAATACCGATAAGACTGGTATGTCCTATGTATGCTCAGAGATGAGGGTGGTTGATCTCACAACCACTTGTGTGGTGATATTAATACAAGGATGTGGATGCTCATTAGAGAATGAGTTCACTGAATAGATCTATGAAAAAATATCTGATGGAGTCTTATTTACATATCAGATGATGATTCTCTAGTGGGAGTTGTGTAAGTGATCTTTTGACCTGAGATCGTCATGCTACCTTATGTACACAAATTCATATTTTGGTTCACTTTTTAACTTGGTTCTCTGATCCTTGTATAGGGTGTTCTGGATGTGGTGAAGTGTGCATGAAGATTGTGAGTGATCAATAAGAGATCAATCACTCCTAATAAGGGGAGCGAACATCCTATGTGATCTCATAGATAGATGATTCTAGAAGTCTTTGGCCAAAGCAGGATGATAATTAGAAAGAGATTTCTGATATATCATCAACTGAATCATCATCTTCTGATCGAGATATATATAGATAAGTAATTAGATTTGACATATTTTCATACCCACAGTTCATCTGGGATATTGTTTGACTGAAGGATTGAATTATACGATAACTTACCACTGAAGGATATTTTGATAATTTTTATCAAATTTAATCTTTGGATAGTCATGATAAATTGTTAGATGTCAATCTTGACTTATGAACTTATCAAAATTAAAAAATTAATTTAAAATTAATTAAAAGAGTCCTAGTTGATTGGGACTCTTGAGTTGACCTAATCTGATCGGATTAGGGTTATATTGAGAGTCTGGATCTACTGCTGGCTAGATTTGAAACTCAATAGGTCACACACTTTAGGATTTAATTTTGATCTGATTTAATTAAGATTTAATATAAATTCTAAGGGTTAATTTGATATGCTAGCATATTATATTAACCTAAGTTCTTAAATTGATTCAGTTCAAAGTGTTTGAGCCAAACTAGACTAATTATCTTTGACCTAATGGGATTGGGTCCAATTTAATTAAGTTCGTATCCAACTCAGAATAGTATCAAGTGTGGAAGGAGTCCTCTGTGCCCACCAGGTTTCACACCAAAATAATTATGCCACCCACTCTTAATTAACATGAGAAGATGAAGAGTCCTTCTTAATGAAGGCTCTTATCTTGTCTTATCGCCTAGTTTTCTCAGCCAGAACTCTATTTATTTCATATTGATTTTATATAGGATATTTATGAGGCATAGAAGAGAAGGAGTCCTTCTATGTGAAGGCTCTTCTATGCCAAATAATTATGGTGATTTATTTCACCATATGAGAAGGTGGAGCGCCAAAAGTTGGCACCCCTTGGTCCTTCCTCACGTCCCTTGGTCACCTATTTATATGGGGCATCCCATATGGATCAGGTGCTTGATTTTGAGTGAAAATTAGAGCTAAGTGGCATGTAAAAGAGAAAAAAAAATTTGGAAAAAATTTGAGAAAAAGGCAAGAAAAATTGAGAGGCAAAAGTTGTAAGAAGGGTGGTGAGAGACTTAGAAAGTGTTGCTAGTTAGCCTTAAGGTTTGATTTTTTCATATGTTGGAGCCCAAAATCAAATCCTAGATTGTGAGACATCTACAGAGTATCTTCTTGGTGTGATTCTGATGGTAAAATTGAAGGTGACTGAGCTTTGGTGTGATCGTACTTCGAGTTCGAAGCCAGCAGTATTCTTGAGAAGACAAGGCTGCGGCTGCACATCAGTTAGGAAGGACCTTGGCCAACTTCTGTATCGATCACCTCACTAAGAAACATAAGGATGTTTTCATTTTCATACTTGAGGGGTATGAAGTTCGTTAAAATAGTGAGAGACACAATTAGATAAAAGTCCTAATCTAGTTGCGCATGTCATCATGAGTTGTCTACTTATATTGTATTTTTATTATTGTAGATTAACTGGACATATGGCATCCTCACTATCACTTAGAGGCATACTAGATACAAACAAATTGATCAGACCAAACTACGTGGATTGGTTAAAAAATCTAAGAACTGTTCTCACTTAGGAGAAGTCTCCTACATACTGGATTCATTTACACTCGATACAATCGAAAAAGATGCTTCTGAGGAGGAAAGGGCCACATATAAGATATGAAAAGATGACATTGTGACTGTCAAATATATCATGCTTGCCTTGATGAGCAGCGAGCTTCAGAGGTAGCATTAGGATATGGATGTTCTCTCTATACTCCTTAATCTTAAGGAGTTATATGGGGAACAAAGTCGAACTGCTAGATATGAAATATCTAAGCAGTTGTTCCATGCCCACATGACTGAAGGCACCTCTGTGCACACATATCCTGAAGATGATTGATTTGATTACTCATCTGGGATAATTAGGTTTTGCCATGGATGGTGAACTTAGCCAAGTTTTGATCCTGCGGTCTCTCTCCGACTCCTCTCAGTTTGTCATAAACTACCATATGAACAACTAAACATCAGCCTGCCTGAGCTGCTGAATATGCTAAAAATAGCAGAGAACCATTTCAAGGGCGGAAAGGCTCTGATTCTTCTTATCGATAAGATCAATAAGAAGAAAGGCAAGAAGGGTTCCAAGAAAAAGCTGAACTCTAAGACTGGCATCTGCAAATAGAAGGCAAAAAAGATCTCCACCAAAGATACTTGCTATCACTGTGGCAAGGAGGGGTATTGGAAGAGGAATTGCAAGGAATATCTTATAATTGTGAAACAGACAAATGTTGCTAAAGGTTTGTATACGATATAAACTAATTTATCATTAAATACTTCAATTTCAGATTCTTAGGTATTGGATACTGCCTGTGGCTCACACCTTTACAAATCATTGTAGGATCTACAGAAATAAAGAGTCTGAATAAATATAACTTTGAGCTATTTAACGCTAGTGGAGAGACCATTCAAGCCGAAGCCGTGGGAACCAAAATTTTGAAGTTGCTTTTGAGCAAAATTTTGAAACTAAAGATCTGTTATTATATTTT
>KE506325.1:98934-109800 GCA_000441515.1 Elaeis oleifera
CGTAGGATAAATTTAAAATTATTCCACCCCAGATTTGATGAAATCTGAAAAATCCTACACAGGAAAAAAGCGATTTTCTTTCAAAGAACTCACCACTCAACTCTTGTGCAAAGATCTCTGTACAAGAAGTCTCAAAATTCTTATAAAATTCTCTAAAATCTCTCTTGAAGTCTCTTTGCAAGATCAGGATATCACCAACTATCCAGCACAATAAACAACTCATCGATCAGAGCTATATAGACTCCAAAATCATCAAAATAGTATTATACTAAGATATAGAGTCCAAAACAAATTCTTGATCAATTCTGGACCATCCAATCATGATAGGCTCGAACCAAAGCCATCCGATCGCACAAAATCTGCCCTCTGATCCCCTGATCATGTCGGCATGAATTGTGGCCGTCGGATCTTCACTAGATCGGCTCATAGCCATCTGAGTGCACCAAAATGCAGTCCCCACAATCCTGATCAAACCCGAATTTGCCTCATCCATCCGAATCCCGACTGGTGGCTCTTGGCCATTGAATCGTGCATTTCACTAGGCCATCAGATCGCACACTGAATGAATCCCCATCGTCCCATCCACGTGCAGTTGGTAGCCCACACCAATCTTGCAGTCCATGAGGGACCGCGATACCTCTACGTGCCTGGGCGCCCATGCAAGCTATGCCCACGGGTCTGGGCCGACCCAGTGCACTGCTGGTCCAACATCAGCATACTACCAGGCTTGGCCTACACCACCGTCAGTCTGCACTAGCTCGTGGCCGTATCATCTGCTCTTAGACTTCCTTCATGTGTATCTTCACCATCTGGACTCCGTTTGGATTATTCTTGAGCTCGTTGGACTCCATTCGTCCTAGATCTTATTCTTGGCTTATTGTGGATCGAATCTTAAGATATTTTTCTAACAATCTCCATCTTGACTCGATATTCAACCTTCACCTATCTCTAAAACCTTATGATCTGTCTCGCCCCCATGCCTTGGGCATGCCTACCGTCTCATAGATGGGCAAATGTGGGAGTCGAGCCAGAACACTCGATCCCCCTCATCATAGGCACTCTAGCTAAAGATTTGCTCAAAAAAGTCTTCTACGATAATAGAAACTTTACTCTGCGACGTCGCCTCTTGTTCTCCCGAGTCTCCCATCTCGTGCCCTATCCACCTCCATCTGAAGCTCCACCTTGCATTAGGCTCCCCTTCATTCTAAAGCTCCACCTCGCATTGTACTCTCTGTCAAGTAGTAATATCCTCTCATCCTCTTCTCCTCCTCTAGAATAATCCTATCATCATGCATAACCTTTAAGATTCCATCACCAGCTACCCACCTATGGCCATTTAAATTCAGTCTGCTCAGTGAGATAAGATTTCATCTGAAATCGGGTATATATCGGACCTCTCTCAATCTCCTCATTGCACCATCATGTATCCTCCAGCTAACCATTCTGATACATTTGATCGCATAGTTGATCCATTCGATAGATGAACAGTACCCTCACTGCTCTCTAAGGAATTAAATAGCTCCTCTTTGCAACATACATAATGGGTGCATATAGAATCTAAAATCTACTACTGAGAAGAAGTAGATACCTTATCAGATATCATTAGGACATCATCCTCTGACACACTACTGACTGTCACCGTAGTAGTCGTCATCTGATCTCTGAGTCGAGGGCAATCTCTGACACGATGCCCAACTCATCACATCAATAGCACCTAATCTTGCTGGGTCCTCATCTTGGATCAGGATCATCCTCCTGCAGATCTTTTGCCACTCCATCTGCTGCCACCTGCTCTTTCAGAAATTATCAAAGCTGAGCTGCCACCATCTGAGCTTGAAGCTTGGTTCTCCTGCTTGAGAACTTTATTTTGAAGAATCACCACGGTGACCTCATCCATCTTGATGATACTCTTCCCCACTAGAAGAGCAATCATCAAAGACTCATACGAAGAAAGAAGCGATGCTAACAAGACCAACACCATGATTTTCTACTTAATCTTCTCACCTCTACTGAGAAGATCGATGAAAATCTTATAGAAGTGGCTGAGATGCTTTTATATGTTCTATCCCTCATCCATTCGCAGTTGGTAAAACTACCTCTAGAGGAAGAGATGTTGGTGAGAGACTTCATTATGTACAACTCCTCGAGCTTCGACCATAGCACCATCAGAGAAGTCTCGTCAAGTACATGAATCACCACCTTATCCATTAGGTACAAGCAGATGGTACTCCCCGTCTGCATCTGTAGTCACTCCTAGATCTTCTCCTCCATGGTGTTCGTGTCATGGAAACTCCGGTATGACCCACCTAAAAGAATTCTGCCCTATAAATCAATCGCATATAGGATGCGATGGGGTGTTTCTTTGTAAATTATCTTTCAAACTCATGTACTGGACATTGTTAATTAATAAAATAGATATTTTGATTTATTATATGCTGTATCTTTTTATTATTTTAAGATTATAATGAACCCCATAGGTCTGAACAATGGTTTTAAGACCGTGATGAGATCATATCGGTGAGATCTAAATCTTTGATAGCTCTGATCTAAAATATTTCTAATCATTGATTTATTAAGTTGGAGATCAATGATACCGGTAAGACTGGCACATCCTATGTATGCTTAGTGGTGAGAGTGGTTGATCTCACAATCACTTGTGTGGTAATACTAATATAAGGATGTGGATGCTCATTAGATAATGAGTTCACTGAATTAACCTATGAGAAAATATCTGATGGAGTCTTATTCACATGTCAGTTGGTTGTTCTTTAGTAGGAGTTTGCAAGTGACCCTTTAACCTGAGATCACCATGGTCCCTTATGTACATGAATCTATATTTGGTTCACTTCCTAACTTGATTCTCTGATCCTTGTGTGGGTGTTCTGGATATGATGAAGTATCCATGGAAGTTGTGAGTGGTCAATAAGGGATCGGTCACTCCTAATAAGGAGAGCGAACATCCTATATGATCTCATAGGTAAATGATTCTGAAAGCCTTTGGTCAAAGTAGGATGATAATTAGAAAAGAATTTCTAATGTATCATTAACTGAATCATCACCTTCTAATTGAGATACATTTAGATAAATAATTAGGCTTGACATCATTCTATGCCCAAAGCTCATCTAGGGTGTTATTTGACTGAAGGATTGAATTATACAGTAACTTACCACTAAAGGATATTTTTAGTATTTCTATCAAATTTTATCTCTTTCGAATAGTCATAACATATTGCTCGATATCAATATTGACTTATAGACTCACAAGTTTAATTCAAGAATTAATTAGAAAGAGTCTTAGTTAATTGGTGCAATTGTGCTGACCTAGTCTAATTGGATTAGGATTAGGTCAAGAGCTTGAGTCTACTGCTGGCTAGATTTAAAATCCAATAGATCACATACTTTGAGATTTGATCTTGATCTAATTTAATTAAGATTTAATGTAAATCTTAGGGGTTAATTTGATATGCTAGCACATTATGTTAACCCAAGTTCTCAATTAGGTTAAGTTCAAAGTGTTTGAGCTAAGCCAAACCTATTGCCTTTGACTTAATTGGATTAGGTCTAAATTAATTAGTTTCCTACCTAACATGGAAGTGTTCAGGTGTGGAAGGACTCCTCCATGCCATCAGGTTGTCCACACCAAAAATAAATGCCGCCCATCCTTTTAGCATTAAGGAAGATGGAGAGTCCTTCTCCTTTAAGACTCTTACATATCTCTTCATTTCCATCGATTTCTTATTGTCACATGCCAAATAAATATGAAAAATTTATGGGACATAGAAGAGAATGAGTCCTTCTAGATAAAGGCTCTTCTATACCATTTAATTTATTAGAGAATTATTTTTTCATGTGAGAAAGTGGAGCACCAAGAGTTAGCACCCCTTGGGACTCCTTGCCACCTCTTTATTCCCTATTTAAATGGGATGCCCCCTATAGGATAAGGGACAAGAAATTTTGAGGTTTTGGCATGTGATAAGAGAAGAAAAAGCCAAAAAAAATCAAAAAAAAGACAAGAAAATTGAGTGAAAAAAAATAGAAAGAAGAGAGGTGAGAAAAAGGCAAGTGTGGTGTGCTTGTCTCAGGATTTGAATTTTTCATATGTTTGCGTACAAAATCAAATCCTAGGTTGTGAGATTTTTAGAGAGACCTCTCTTGGCATGGTCTTTGTATAAGAATCAAAGGCAAACATATGTTGGTACGATCGTTCTTCGAAAATGAAGCCAACAGTATTCTTGTGAAGAAAAGACTGCGGCACTGCACCGATTGGGAAGGACCTTGATCATCTTCCGTGTGGATCACCATTGGAGGACTTCTACTTTGGACTCTCATGGAGATCACCTTCTTACCATATTGCTCATTTTAGCAAGTATGAATTTTTAACTCTTTGCATACTTGGTTTTGGTTTGTTTGATATCTATAAGGTAATTCTAGGGTTTGAGTTTTGGTTGGATAGTTTTAATTATTAAAATTTAATATGCATGTTAAATTTTAAAATTTATATTCCACTATGTGAATAAACTTTAATAGTGGTATCAGAGCCACCCTTATTAGATTCGATCAAACAAATACCTAAGTTGCAATATAGATTTGATCTGATTCATATTTTTCCAATATACTGTATCAATTTGTAGCATCAGTATTAAAATCAAAAAGTATTTTTGACTTTATTTGAACTATGAATTTAAATTTTAGTTATTAAATTAAATTTATCATAATATAAATTTAATGGTTCATGGTTGTTTGATGCTTAAATCATTTTGATTAAGGGTGTATTGTATTTACATGCCTAATTCGATTAGGGTTTTGTAAGTTGACTGAACTTGTTATATGTTAAGTCAAAATTATTTTGTACACCTTTCGTCATTCTAGTAATCATTTTTGGTAAGACAATATGAATGATATTATGACTTAAAAAGTATATTGTATAGCATGAAATGTAGTATGTACGTTACATATTATGTAGAAGTTAGGATGTGCTGAGATCAGTCTAAGATCCTCTATAAAAATTAATTAAATTATAATGTCAGGATTCATTTACAAATCGAATGTCGAATTCATTTGATCAATTGGTGTCTAGATAAGTATTATAGATGGTTGTCTAATTAGATCCATATGCTGGCCTGGCCAACTATTTTAGTGTCTAAGAAAAGCTACGGAGAGCCTCCCACCTACTTACCTGGCCAATTTGGTCTTACTGAGTTTTGAACTTAGATTGATTAGTGATGTGGACACTATAAAGACCTTCCTTCATGCTTAGTCAATAGAGTATGTCAAGATCTTAGTGAGCTTACTGTGTTATCCATAAGGCTTACTATAGAAATTGATATGATGTTGACTAAGTA
Organism: Elaeis oleifera; assembly: GCA_000441515.1. Classification (NCBI taxonomy): domain Eukaryota; kingdom Viridiplantae; phylum Streptophyta; class Magnoliopsida; order Arecales; family Arecaceae; genus Elaeis; species Elaeis oleifera. The sequence goes on from KE506325.1 coordinate 104,277, forward strand.
CATACTGATGCTTATTGTATATTTGAATAGTGTTGTCTTGTTGTGCTATCCATAAGGACAGCATTATTTAAGTATGACTATATGAGAATGAAGGGTTAACTTAACTAGAACACTATAGTTTGTTGTGCTATCCACAAGACTTTGAGTGATCTAGAGATAAAAAAAATATTAAAAATTATATGAAGTATAAATGATAAAGAGTTACCTACTCTTGAACTCATGAATGCTTGTTGTGCTATCCACAAAGTGTTTGTGAGGAATAGAGATCTCAACCTCACTTAGAAACATAATAATATTTCTCATTTTTCATACTTGAGGGCTATAAAATTCGTTAAAACAGTGTGAGACACAATTAGACAAAAGTCCTAATCTAGTTGTGCATGTCATCATGAGTTATCTGCTTATACAGTATTCTTATTATTATAGATTAACTGCATAATGGCATCCTCACAATCACTTTGTGGCATACTAGATGAAATAAATTGATCGAACTAAATTATATAGACTGGTTGAGAAACTTGAGAATAGTTCTCACATAGGAGAAAGTCTTCTATATAGTGGATATCCCTGCACCCGATACGGTTGGAGAAGGTGCATCTGAAAAGAAAAGGGCCACATATAAAATATAGAAGGATGACAGTGTGACTGTCAAATGTATCATGCTTGCCTCCATGAACAATGAGCTTCAAAGATAGTATGAAGGCATGGATGTTTCTTCTATACTCCTTAATCTAAAGGAGTTATATAGAGAACAAAGCCGAACTTCTAAATATGAGATATCTAAGTAGTTGTTCTATATCAGGATGAGTGAAGGCACATCCGTGCAAACTCATATGAAGGCACGTCTGTGCAAACTCATGTCCTTAAGATGATTGATCTGATCACTCGTCTGGGATAATTGGGTTTCGTCATGGATGGTGAGGTCAGTCAGGATTTGATCCTGTAGTCACTTTTAAATTTTTTCTCACAGTTTGTCATTAACTACCAAATGAACAAATTGAATATTAGCCTATCTGAGCTGCTGAATATGCTTAAAATAGTAGAGAACTATTTCAAAGATGAAAAGGCTCAAGTTCTTCTTGTAGATAAGATCTCCAAGAAAAAAATAAGAAGAGTTTTAAAGAAAAGATGAACCCTAAGGCTAGCATCTTAAAAAAGAAGGTGAAAAAGATATCCGCCAAGGGTACTTGCTATCATTACAGTAAGGACGGGCACTGGAAGAGGAATTGCAAGGAATACCTTACAACTTTGAAGCACAAGGAAGCAAATATTATTGAAGGTTTGTATATGATACAAACAAACTTATCATTAAATACTTCAACTTTAGATTTTTGGGTATTGGATATTGTCTGTGGCTCATACCTTTGCAAATCGTTGCAGGATCTACAGGAAATAAGAAATCTGAATGAAGGTGACTTCATACTGTTCGGTGCTAGTGGAGAGTCCATCCTGACCGAAGCTGTAGGAATCAAGATGTTGAAGTTATCTTCAGACAAAGTTTTGGAGCTAAAGATCTGTTATTACATTCCTAAAGTTATTAAAAATATTATTTCTGTACCTTTATTATTAGAATAAGATTTTGAAATAAAGTTAAGAATAATGATTGCTCTATTTATCTTTTTAATGAATTTTATGAAATTGCTTACATTGATAATGGTCTTTTATTCTTATCACTTAATGATAATGTACTTCATGTTATGAAGAAATAGAAGAGAGAAGATATGAATGTCACATATCTCTGGCATTGCCGACTTGATCATATAAATGAGTCAAGAATTAATAAGTTATACAAAGATAAATTCTTTGATCCTAATGATTTTGAATCATATGGAATTTATAAATCTTATCTCATGGGTAAGATGACCAAAACTCCATTTACTAGACATAAAGAAAAGTGAGTAACATTTTGGATCTAGGACATATTGATGTTTGTGGTCCAATGTCGACTCAGGTCAGAGGAAGATATTCCGACTTTATCACATTTACTGATGATAAGTCAAGATTTGGATATGTGTATTTAATGAAATATAAATCCGAAATCTTTGACAAGTTTAATGAGTATCAAAGAATGGTTGAGAGATAAACTAGCAAAAGTATTAAAACTCTTCGATCTGATCGAGGAGGAGAATACTTAACTAGTGAGTTTCTCGATCATTTAAAATAAAATGATATTCTCTCTCAGTGGATACCTTCTTACACTCTATAATTAAATGATATTATGGAAAGAAAGAATCGTACCTTATTAGATATGGTGCGGTCTATGATGTGCTTCACGGATCTTCTGATCTTCTTTCGAGGATTTTCTCTCAAGATAGCGGTATATATTTTGAACAAAATACCATCAAAATCTGTCTCTAGTACTCCATATGAGATATAAAAATGGAAAAGGCCCAATCTTAAACATCTTAAGATTTAGGATTGCCCTACTTATATGAAAATATTGATAGACATAAACTTAGTGCTAGATCAGAGAAATATAGGTTTATAGATTATCCTAAGGAGAGTATAGGATACTACTTTTATTACCCTACTCAACAAAAGATGTTTGTTGGTAGGCATACCATTTTTTTGAAGAAAGAGTTCATCCAAGAAGGGGGCAGTGGGAGGATAGTTGAACTTGAGAAAGTTCTAAACCTACAGTCTATCCAGAATCAGCATATGGAGAATTTACAAGCTGATGCTAAACCAGAAATACCTATTATTGAGGCACAGCCACTACACACACCTCTCCGAAGGTCAAATAGAGTGTGTAATATACCACTCAGGTATGGATTTGTAATTAAAAATGACAACACATCACACGTCATTGAGAATGACGATCTAACGATCTATTCGAAAGCTGTCATGAGTAGCGACTCTGACAAATGGCTCGAAGCCATGAAATCCGAATGGACGCTATGTATACCAACTAAGTTTGGACTTTAGTTGATGCGCCTGAGGGTATGACCCCAATAGGTTGCAAATGGATCTTTAAGAAGAAGATTGGAGTAGATGGCTACGTAGAGACTTATAAGGTCAGGCTAGTGGCAAAAGGTTTCAGACAAAATAAGGTGTTAATTATGAAGAAATCTTTTACCCATAGTCATACTCAAGTCTATTCGGATTATGCTTGTTATTGCTGCATATCATGACTATGAGATCTAGCAAATAGATATCAAGACTGCCTTTCTCAATGAAAACCTTGAGGAGGAAGTCTATATGACTCAACCAAAGAGATTTGACTCTAATGAGAAGGCAAATCAAGTATGCAAGCTAAATAAATCTATTTATAGATTAAAGCAAGCATCAAGGAGTTAGAACATATATTTTAATGAGACAGTCAAATTGTTTGGCTTTATCAAAAATGTTGATGAACCTTGTGTGTACAAAAAGACTAGTAAGAGTGCTGTTGTCTTCTTGATCTTGTATATAGATAACATACTGCTCATTGCGAATGATATCCCTATATTGCAATCAGTCAAGACATGGCTATCATAAAAATTTTTCATGAAAAGCTTGGGTGAAGTATCCTATATGCTTGGTATAAAGATCTATAGAGATAGATCAAAAAGGATGCTTGGTTTATCCCAATCAAGGTACATAGACCTTGTGTTGAAAAGATTCAACATAGAGGGAAGTAAAAGAGGTTACTTGCCCATGAGTCATAGCATATAACTCTCTAAGAAGATGTCTCCTAAGACATTAGAAGAGAGAAATAGAATGTGTTCAATTCCTTATGCTTTGACTGTAGGATCAATTATGTATGCTATGTGGTGTATCAGCCTGATGTGGCTTATGCCTTGGGTAATATAAGTAGATTTTAGATAGATCCAAGGGAAGATCATTGAAAAGTTGTGAAAAATATACTCAAATAATTGAGAAGGACTAGAGATATTGTTCTTATATATGGAGGATCTAATTTGAAATTGAAAGGTTATACTGATTCTAGTTTTCAATCTGATCCAGATGATAGCAAATTCATATCCAGATATGTATTCACCCTGTATGGTAGAGCAGTAAGTTGGAAGAATTTCAAACAGTAAATTGTTGCTAACTCAATCACTGACGTTGAGTACATTGTTGCTAGTGAGGCTACTAAGGAGGCCATCTGGATGAAGAAGTTCATCTCAGAATTGGGTGTGGTTCTGAGAATTGAACAACCAGTGCCACTTTATTGTGATAATATTGGGACAGTTGCTCAAGCCAAGGAATCAAGGTCTCATCATAAATTCAAGCACATCCTAAAGTGATTCCACCTCGTTTGGGAGATATTTGAAAGATGCAATGTGATCGTGGAGCGAGTTGACATCAAGAACAATATAGTGGACCCATTCACTAAAGCCTTATCATTGCAGCAGTTTGACCGCCACCTAGATTACATGGGTATCAAGTATAGAGGTGATTGGCTTTAGTGCAAATGAAAGATTGAAAGAATTATGCCCTATAAGCCAATCGTATATGGGATGCAATGAGGTGTTTCTCAGTAAATTATCTTCCAAACTCATGTACTTGATATTGTTAATTAATAAAAAAGATATTTTGATTCATTATATGTGACATCTTATTATTGTTCAAAGATTATAATGAACCCCATAGGTCTGGATAATGGTTTTAGGCCGTGATGATATCACGCCAGTGAGACCTAAATTCTTAATAGTCCAATTTAAAAGATTCTCAATCATTGATTTATTGAGTTAGGGATCAATGATATCGATAAGACTGGCACATCCTATGTCTGCTCAGTGGTGAGGATGGTTGATCTCACAACCACTTGTGTGGTTATACTAATACAAGAATGTGGATGCTCATTAAAGAATGAGTTCATTGAATTGATCTATGAGAGAATATCTGATGGAGTCTTATTCACATGTCAGCTGGTTGTTCTCTAGTAAGAGTTGTGTAAGTGATCCTTTGACCTGAGATCACCATAGTACCTTGCATACATGAATCCATATTTTGGTTCACTTTCTAATTTAGTTCTCTAATCCTTATGTGGGTGTTCTAGATATGGTGAAGTATACATGAAGATTGTGAGTGGTCAATAAGAGATCGATCACTCCTAATAAGAGAAGCGAACATCCTATGTGATCTCATAAGTAGATGATTCTGGAAGTCTTCAGCCAAAATAGGATGATAATTAAAACAGAGTTTCTAATATATTATCAACTGAATCATCACCTTCTGATCAAGATATATTTAGATAAGCAATTGGGCTTGACATCATTTCATGCCCAAAGATCATCTAGGGTGTTGTTTGACTGAAAGATTGAATTGCACGGTAACTTACCACTAAAGATATTTTGATATTCTATCAAATTCTATCTCTTCTGGATAGTCATGATACCTTGCTAGACATCAATCTTAACTAGTGAACTTATAAAATTAATAAATTTAATTAAGAATTAATTAAAAAGAATCCTAGTTAATTGGTACAATTGGGCTGACCTAGTCTAATCGGATTAAGATTAGGTCGAGAGCTTGAGTCCAATGCTGGCTAGATTTGAAATCCAATGGGTCACACACTTTGAGATTTGATCTTGATCTG
>KE506325.1:143780-157628 GCA_000441515.1 Elaeis oleifera
CTAACGCTAGCTGAAACTGATCTTCCATCTTCAATATTTAGAAATCTTTCATCTTCTTCAAATCTCCTACTGACCTGCAGACCCTACAATGAATTACAAATATCATACCGGACGTCTGAGAGACGTAGAGGAATCATGGTTTCCAACCATGAATGGCAGTGGCGATCTCCAAAAAAGATAATGGGCAGATGTCCTTCTTCCTCCGCAGCATCACGTACCACCAGCCATAGGACTCGGAATGCCTTTGAGGCTAAGAGGGAGCAGAAAAGCATGACGCTGGGGTCAATCTCCACCAACACACATACTACAGTGAAGCCACAGATATACCACTACGAGTTCAGGACCACCGAGCTTGGTGACATCCCAAGATATTGGAGGTGAGCCATGAAGAAAGGTGAAGAGGAAGCTGCAACCTAGCTTGGAAGCATTCCTCATGGAGACTCATCTGACCTGGGGGTGGTTGGTGGACTCGATCATCTGGCCCCAAGACTTCCAGCTGGAACGTTAGAGGGATTTGAAACTACTCATGGAGTAGTACTATATCCCTCTTAGTCAGCTCGGATCGAAATCCCAACAGCATAAAGTCAGGATCTCTGGAGGCCATTCCTCTCACTCAAAAAGAAATCATGAAAGTGAAAAACAAAAGGAGAAGGAGAATCTGCGGCAAAGAAGAGAGGACAATCTAAAATTTGAAGAGACCTACGTCTGATATTGTCTGGGGCTTTAAATAGTCCCAGGTTGAGTTGAACCTTCAAAAGACACCTCCCATCACAGCATTAATTGTAGGAGGCATGAATCAACAAGGAGAGAATAGGTGCTCAACACATGGCAACCCTTGATGGATATGATTTCTACCATCGATTTGGTAATAAATATTAGTGGCAAGCAAATCATATTTATGCCACTTTTAAAGAGACATGCAGAGATGTGCGACAGTACCAGCCATGCAGATGCAGTTCAAATTCCTATTCTTTCAAGGCTTGCACGATAGGTATGAGTCATATAGCTCAGATCAGTGCCTACCGTACAAACGCGATTCAAATTTCTGTCCTTTCAAGGTTGCGTGATAGGCGTGGGTGATATAGTTTGGATTAAAACTTAGTTTATGGTTCGTATCGTATTTTATTATTCTAATTATATTTAAACTCTTAGTTTAGCTTGGAAGTTAACCATTATGGCCCAAAATTTGCACTCATGCATCCAAACATTGGATATTAACAAAGGTGAATTTCATTCATTTATATCAAAACAATTACAAAGTTTGGATTGCAGAAGAAAAGAAAGGAGATACAGGTTATCACCTCAAAACACCATCAAAATTACTTGCTTCAGAATGGCCTCCTTTAGCACCAGTAACTTCTTCAGTTTGGACGGCCACATTGATCTTGTTCGTCTCAGTGGAGTGGCGAGATGCCTTAGCAAATTTTTCTATGCTATCCATCGCTATGGCAATCCAACTTTCAACCATAATGTCAGCTTGAAGAAGCCCAATGCGGTCAGCAGGGAGGGGCACCCGGATCATTCTTTTGCACCTCTGAAAGCCTTTTGAGAACACCATCCTACAAGTCTAGTTTATAATCTTAGCCCCTTTTTTCGCCAGCCAACTAGCTCTTCTTTCGGCATGCATGGTCAAAAACTCTTGCTCTCTAAATTGGCGTCAGAGACGATCGTGATTTTTTTTGCCTCCTTTAGTTTCTTTTAGTACTCTACCCCTGGTGAAGCTTCTTGAAGCTCGACGGGTGGCTCCGGGGTCGCCTAATCCCTTTCGGAAGTGGAGCCTTCCTCCCTTTGAGATATTCTCTCGTTATGACTTTCTTTTTTCGAGGATTTAGCCCTTAGCTGATCTTCCACTAGGACTTCTCTAAGAATGAGCCCTAGGGAAGCATGGCCTCAACTTCTTTTCCTTCGAGTATCCTCCTTAGGCACTCAGATCATCTCGAGTACAGTGCCAATCTCTTTCGACCTTAAACCTCTGCCTTTCGAGATTTTTAATTCTTCTTTCAGCCCTCCTTAACTTGTCATCTCGATGATTGATAACCTCCTAGGCTTCCTGATGGGCCTTCTCAGAGAAGCTGAGCTATTTGGCTAGTTTACCATTATTTCTCTCTACCTGCTCCAATTGATATTTCAACAAATCAACCTCTTCCTTCGCCACTGCAAGCTCCAACGATGAGGCATCTGAGGTGGCACCAGCAAAGCTGGTCAAGTAGTGTCTCACCTGTGCAAAAAATTTGCAAGTTACCAGAGATCAATAAGAAGATCTAAAATTTCTTACATGTGCGAGTGACCTCAAGGCGCTAGCCATCCGCTCTTGAGCCCCTTGCTCATCCATAACAACTTCTCCGTAGGTGATATAAAGCTCCTCAAAAAATCTACTGCTGACTGAGATTCTCCATCATGGATGGGATAGAAGATGCCAATTCTGAGGGGCCTGCTTGAGAAATAATCAAAGGCAAACATCTAGTGGATGTCACCTGCTTCAAGGATTTTTAATTCTGTCACCGCCGCTAGAACTCCCTCGGGGTACCAGCCGCATCCTCCGCCTGTGTCATTACAGTCGGAACATTTACAGGGCAACTAGTAGTTCCCACCACCTGCATCCTCTCTGTCGGCATCTCCTCTCTTGCCGAAACCCTTCTGGTGGGTCTTTCATCACATCCTCTGATGGAGCAAATGTCAGTTCAATAATTAGGGGGGGACTTTCATCCCCCGCTGTCACTAGAGTTGATCCGCTGGTCGAAACTTAAGCATAGTCACCCTCTAGAGTTGAAGAACCGACAGTTGAGGCCTTGGCCTATTTTTTTCGGGCCAATGCCAGTTTGAGCTTCCTCACGAGTTCTGCGCTCATCTTGCCTCTAAGGGTCGCAATACGGGTTTGGAGCAGAAAGGTCTCACGATTACTTTTCTTTGGCTAAATGCCCAAGAGCCTGATTTAAAAAGACAACAAAGATGAAGACAAAAGTCACCATCTAAAAAATTAAATTTTGAGAAGACCGCCAGCTTTAGGATCCCATCAATTACAATCATTCGCAACGATCATGCCAAGATGACGTCAGCAGCTTTAAATATCAGACATTCACGAAAGCATGAAAGTGCGCATCCTCAGATCTGATGTACGACTTCTACAATACTCTTTCATCTGATTCTCAAATTCAAGAGTAGAAGGATAGTATTATGGTGGTTACTGTGAGTACCTTGAATCAGTGCGACAATCATGGGATACCTCAGGTCTTCAAGCTATCATCGGGACTGCTTGCTTAAGAGCAGAGCCATATACAATGCAGAGTATCTTGCGTCTGATCTGTTGCATGATCTATCCAGCGTACTCCAATGCCTCGTCAAGCTAATATCTTAGCACGTGAGCTATCTATGTTATCATAGTCGGCTCACCTCATGATGTGCGTGACTGCTGTCCACCCCAAGTGGATAGACTCAAGCATAACCAACTCTCCTAATCTTGTGAGAGCGATTGAAGGCTGAATTATCTCATCCGCAATAGCATGTTCAATGACCCTATAATCTCATGATCGTACAATCTCACAGCTATTCGACCAGCTATTCGACAGCCTTCTATATAAGCAACCAAAGTCCTGAGGATTAAGGTAAGTCAATCAATCCCTCTTAGAGAACTCGTTGCTATTCCTGTTGTTCTCTGAATCTGACTTGAGCATCAAAGGATCCTCACTGGAGAAAAAATATCTGATTTCAACTTATTTTGTAGGTCACTCCAGCACCATCTTTCCTACATGAGGCTCAGTCGCCTTCTCTCCAATCTCAACCAAGTTGAGCAACAACACCATATTTGGAGCTCCACTCCTTCCAATTCGGAAATAGCAACGAGGAGGTTTCTTCATCAGATGAGGACTGAGCTTCATCATCCTTGAGCTGGGGACCGAGGAGAGTGTCCACTATCTAGTTGTTGCTACAATCTATGATGATGAGAGCTTTGAACCAGATTCACTGACTGGTGGAGATATACTTCTGGATCGATATGATCTTTGTGGCTTTCTTCTATTTACTATACTTTCTCTCTCTTTTTTTTAAATATGGCACTGAGGATGCCATCCTTTCCTTGTAAATTTTTTTTGTAAGGTGGCACTAAAGACGCCTTCCCTCTTTTGTAAATATCTTTTGTAAGATGGCTCTGAAGATGCTATCCTTCTTTTGTAAATATCAAAATGAATAAAAAATTATTTTCTGTAAGCTTGTGTATTTTAACTTAACATGCAGAGGCTAACTTCAACCTAAGGCCCTAAGAATTGTTTCAATTTGGGTCAATCCAGACCTTAAGAATTTAAACAAGCTCATTCTGATTCAAGATAAAATTATCCTAAATAAATCTTGTTAAAGGTGGCTCCGTCAGGGAGCCGCTAGTTCTGCTCGATAAACAACATCTTGGTCTTGTTCTGCAAACAGCAACTTAGCTCTACCCTACAGGCCGTAGCTTGGCTCTACCCTGTGGGCGGTGGCTTGGTTCTACCCTACGGAGAAGAGGCAGTGTGTGCTTGGCTCATCTTATGAGTGGAGCAGCATGTGCACTTTTTATTATTATGCGAGAGACAGCATGTGCCTATAGGTAGCATGTGTGCTTCTCATAGAGTGAAAGGCAGCATACGCTCGGCTCATCTTATGAGCAGAGCAGCATGTGCATATCTCATCTTCATATGAGAGACAGTGTGTGCCTGTAGACAGTATATGCACTTCTCATCTCCATGCGAGAGACAGCATATGCTTGTAGGCAGCATATGCACATTTCATCTTCATGCGAGAGATAGTGTCTGCCCGTAGATAGCATTACACATCTCATCTTCACACAAGAGGTAGTGTGTGGTTGTACACAGTGTGTGCACATCTTATCTTCATGTGAGAGACAGCGTGTGCCCATAGGCAGCATGTACACATCTCATCTTCATGCAAGAGGCAACGTGTCCCTGCAGGTAGCATGTGCATATCTCATAATCACAGACTGAAGGTCTTATAAGTTAGCCCTCCTGAGGTCTCTTAGGGTCTCCCTCCACTTTCTGCATGACTTGGGCTTTCATAGGGTCTTGTAAGTTATCCCCGCCTCTAAATCGTTAAGATTTGCTTGCTAAATTATGGATCGAGGGTCTTATAAGTTAGCCCTCTGGAGGTCCCTTAAGGTCTCTCTCTGCTTCCCGCACGACTCAGGCTATAATGGGATCTTGTAGGTTAGCCTCTTCTCTAAGTCACCGAGGATTGGTCATTGATCATCGAGGGTCCTTATGGTTAGCCCTCATCTGTTAGATATAGTTCCGGTCAGAGAAATTCTTCGCAGCAAAAGAAGTTTAGATCATTCATGATGCTTGAACAAGCAGGAATTAATGAATCTGAGTATTTGTATTGATATACAATGACATAAAATTACAACTTCACTGATGATATATGCATAGGTTGGCAGAGTTCCAAGGTCTAGGGAGTGTAGTCCCATTGAGTTGCTTGAGCCGATAGGTCCTCGGATGTTATACCTTATCCAACTGATAAGGATCTTCTCAGTTGGGTGATAGCTTTCCCTACTCAGTGGGCTATCAGACTTCGGCTCATTGTAATACTAGGTCACTAACATAGAATTCTTGGTTTTGATCTAGACGTTGTAGTACCTAGCCACTCTCTGATGATAGGCAGCCATTCTTATAGCGGCATGCACCCTGCTTTCTTCAATCAAGTCAAGGTTGACTCAGAGCCATACAGAGTTGGTATCTTCACTATATTCCTTGACTCTGAGTGATGGGAGCCTGAATTCCACAGGGATGACTGCTTCGGTCCCAAATGTAAGGTTGAAAGAAGTCTCGTCCGTCGGAAGCCTCTGAGTGGTTCGATAGGCCCACAGCACATGATGAAGCTCGTCTGCTCAAGACCCTCCAGTTTGGTCTATTCTGGCCTATAAGCCTTGTAGGAGAGTTCTATTGGTCATCTCCACCTCTTCATTCGCCTGCAGGTGGCCAACTGAAGTAAAGCAGTGCTCTATTCCATATTCTCTATAGAATTTATGAAGCTGGACACTGCTAAACTGCCTATCGTTATCTATAATCAAGACTTGGAGAAGACCATAACAGTAGATGATTGATTTTCAAATGAAATCCTTCACTTCACCTTAGATATACGAGCCAGAAGTTCAGCCTCGATCCACTTGGTAAAATAGTCGATGGCCACCAGCAGGAACTTGCACTGATCAGACGCAAGGGAGAAAGAACCAAGGATATCCATCCTTCACTGAGCGAATGGCCAAAAGAAGCTGATGGAAGTTAGAAGTACTGTTGGTTAATGCTGAATATTGGAGATCCTCCAGCATTGATCATATTTTCTGACGGAGGCACCTACATCTTACTGCACAATGGGCCTGTAGTGGCCTTGCCGAAGAATTTTGTAAGAGAGGGACCTACCCCCCAAGTGGCTTCCGTAGATTCCTTAATGGACCTTTCGTAGCACATAATCTATCTCGGATGGGTGTAGACATTTTAGAAGAGACAGGAAGAACAACTGCTTGTATAGTTTGTTATCGTGCAAGACATAGGGGACAACCTGTTTCCTTATCTTACGAATTTTTTTATGGTCAGTGGGTAGCTCGCCTGACCTAAGGTACTTAAGTAGGGGATCGATCCAGCAGAGTTCTTCATCAACTTACTGGACAATAAGAGGCTCCTCAAGGGCCGAGGCTTTGAGCACCTCGAAGTATGTCTCATTCTCCAAATTAGCGGGCAACAAGACTACTAGCTTTGATAGTATGTTTGTCTGGCATTGTCTGTTATGGAGACCTGTTGAATGTCAAAGCTCAAAAAGGCTAAGATTAAATCTTTACCTTCTAGAGATATTTCTTCATATTCTCCTCTCATGCCTCATATCCGCCCTTTATGTACCCCACCACCTGCTGGGAGTCACTGAAGACTTTCAGGTGCTGGGCTCCAACTTCTCTCACCACCTTGAGACCGGTAAGCAAAGCATCACATTCTGCCCCATTATTGGTGGCTGAAATTTAAAGCATAGTGCATATCCCGCAACATCGCCTTCAGGACTGGTCAAGATCAGTCCGACCCCAGCTCCAGAAGCATTCGATGAGCCATCAACGTGCAGCGTCCATAACTCCTCAGGGGCAGATCCTACATCTGTCTCCTCACCCCTTGAGCTTTCGTCATCTTCTAAGCACTCGACAGCCCTTGAGCCTTCTCCATTTTGTGATCTCTGCCCATTCGGAATGGTACATTCTAAGATGAAATCTATCAGTACTTAGGCCTTGATAGCGGGCCTTGGACGATACTGCATGTCTAGCTTGGTAAGTTCTAGCACCCACTTTGCAATCCATCCTGAGGTATCTGGGTATTGGAGAATGGCCTTGATCGGTTGTTCTGTGAGCAGCACTATTGTATGAGCTTGGAAATACGACCGTAGCTTCCTCACCATGACAACCAGTGCAAAAATCAGCTTCTCGAGCTTAGAGTATCTGGTCTCTGCATCGTAAAGGACTTTACTGGTGTAATATATAGGCCTCTGAATTCACCTTTCTTCCCGAATGAGAACTGCACTGATCGCCACTAGAGAGAAAGCGAGGTACAGCAGCAGTTTCTTGCCAAGCTGAGGCGTTGTGAGTAGTGGCGGAGAACTGAGATATTGCTTTAACTCCTCAAATACCTTTTGGCATTCAATAGTCTATTAAAAGTTTTTGGCTACTTGAGGGTCTAAAAAAATAGGTATCACCTCTCAGCCAATCTAAAGTTGAACCGGTTGAGCAAGGCAATTTTGCCAGTGAGACGCTGCACCTCTCCAACTATTTTCATTGGAGTCATCTCAAAAATTACCCTAATCTTCTCGGGATTCGTCTCAATGCCTCTTTGTGAGATCATGAATCCTAGAAACTTTCTGACAGTAATTTCGAAAGTATACTTCATTGGATTCAGCCTCATCCAAAATCGGTGAAGGGTGTTGAAGGTCTCCTGAAGGTCTGCAATGTAGTCTAGGACTGCACAGCTCTTGACCATATCATCTATATATGCCTCCATTACGATCGAGTTGACCCTTAAAGTCTTCTCCACTAGTCGCTGACAAGTAGCCCTTGTATTTTCAAGCCAAAGGGCATCACTCTGTAATAATAAAGCTCATGGTCAGTAAGAAAGGCTATTTTCTCCTCATCTTTAGGTGCCATCTGGATCTAATTATAGTCGAAGAAGGCATTTATGGAGCTGAGGAGCTCATGTCAGAAGTAGCATCCACCATCTGGTCTATTCGAGGCAATGGATAGCTATCCTTCAGATAGATCTTGTTCAGGTCGATGAAGTCGATGCACATGTGCTATTTTCCATTCGTCTTTTTGATCAGGACAACATTCGCACATCAATCTGGGTACATTGCTTCTCGAATGAAGGCAACTTTGAGTAGTTTGTCCAGTTCCTCGAATATAGCCTTCTGGTGCTTTGGGCAAAGCTCCATTTTTCTATTTAACTAGATGGCAGGTTGGATCCACCTTCAGGTGATAGGATATCACCTCAGGGCCAATATTGAGCATGTCTACAGTCAATCAGGCAAAGAGATTTGTATTTTCTACAAAAGAATAGTTAGCCAACCCTTCATTACCTCATTAAGGTGTGAGCCAATCTTCACAATTTGTTACAGATTCTCCTTCCTCAGTAGAATCTCCAGGAGGTCCTCAGATGGTTGGGCTCGTTCCTCGGATAGATCATCTCTGGCATTCAACCCAATAGGGAGTTTAGGTTGGGCCCTTGTCTAGAATGGCTAGCCTTCTGCTTGAAGTTTAGCAGTAAAATACTATCAAGCCATGATGTGATTGCCCTTGATTTGTCCTACTCCATTTGGAGTTGGAAACTTTACCATCAAGTGGTAGCTCGACACCACTGCCTTTAGAGTCCATAAGCTCGGATAGCCAAGGATTGCATTATAAATTGAAGGCAGCTTGACCATCAAAAAGTCAACTTGGATTGTCGTCCACTTTGGTGCAGTACCCATAGTAAGAGGGAGCTTAATCATCCCCTCCGAAATCATCAAACTTTTAGAGAAATCTTGAATTGGGGTCTTAAATCTAGTTAGCTAGTCTAGGATGAACCCCATTTGGATAAAAATAGAAAAATATAAAATATCAACCGAGCTTCTATTATCAATGAATGTACGGTGTACATTAAAATCGATAATATTTACCATTACAACCACCACATCATTGTGTGGGACAAGTACACCCTCAGCATCTTGCTCGATAAAGACAATGGCATCCTTACCTCATTTTTACGTCTTGGCCTCTTCGCCTCCGGAGGTGCTACTGACCCAAATGATCCTCCAGTTATCATATGGATTTCACCTCAGATGGGTCGGTCTTCTGCTACTGCTGGCCCTCCTGCTTCCTCTCTTGCCGATTACAGTGGTGCTGGTTATGGCTGAGACAAAGAGAATGACGGCTAAGGCAAAGGAGGTAGCTGCAGAGCTTCTGGAAGATGTAACCGTGGAGACGCTCTTATTAGAAAAATGGGTAGGCAGTATGTGTAGATTTAAAATTTGAAAACAGACAGCAGAAATAAACGGGTTAAACCTTTAACCCACATGCTAGATACCAGATCTCAAATTTTCTTCTCTTTTGAGATTCTTCTTCTTAAGAAAATCTTGATCTTGAAGATTTTGATCAACTTCTTTGATCTTAACTATGAGATCAACTCCTTGATCTACAACCTTCTTCTTCTTCTCCTCGATCCTTGATCTCTAAGTCACCAGAACTTCTTCTAAGCATGTGGAAGAGAGAGCACCCAACTTTTGGATGTGAAAAGGAAGAAAATGATGAGAGGAGTTATGGAGAGGGAAAGTTTTTTTTTTTGATCAAAAATTCATTCTCTGAAACTCTAGAGACCACCCTTTATATATAGACACTACCCTAATGCATATCACGAATCCTATCAACTTAAAAAGGTAGATTCTTATCTCATAAGAATCCTTTATCTTTTAAATTTGATTTATGTCAAATAAAAGTAGATATAAATGGTAATTAATCAGCCCTTTTAAGTATGTACAACAGACATCCATGAAATGCATGTCAGGTGGTTGGGGTGCCAACTCTTGGTGCCCCTCAAAGGTATCTCTAGCCAAAAAGATGGGGCATGGACTCCACTCTCTCTCCTCCACACCATGACACATAAGAGGGGTGAGTCCCTCTAGGATATGGCACCCAATAAATTCAAAAGAAAAGATGCGCCATATATTCTTCCATCTATTTCACATATATACTTAGAGATAATTAGGAGATAAAGAAGAGATAATGTTAGGATAATTATGCCAACTAATTGACTTAATCAAATCCTCTTGGACTCACAATTAAGAGCCTAATTAAATCTAAATAATTAGGTTAGGTTCAAGGCTATGGACTTGATCAAATCAAAGTCTCAAGAAGAATTAGGTTTAACCGTGTGCTAGCATGGTTCTCATAAACTTAATAAGATTTCAATAAACCCTAACCAATTAGAACTTCATAAGCCTAATTGATAAATTTGAGATTAAATCCCTTAATGTGTGACCCCATAGGTTCCATTCTATCTGGTAGTGAGATATATTATAATCTCTATCATAATATCATTGAAACTCTTTTCGATGGATTGGAACATTTCTAATTCTACCCTTCGAGGGCCATCGATCATCAAGATGACACCCGATGAGTCTTACAATCCATCAGTGACACCTAGCAGTATATAGTAGCAACCCAGTAGGATGAAAGTACAAACTCTTAGGTGCAGTTATCATATAATTCAGTCCTTCTATCGTGAGTTCTGACTTGACGGAGGTCATGGAGAGCTTGTCAGACCCTATCGTCAGTCATATACTAGATTGATTCGACTCGAGTTTATTTGTGAATCCCGTGAAAACTCTTTTTCAGTATTCACTTGCTTTGGCCAAAGATTTTTTAAACTCAGTCTCACAAATCACATAGGACTTCTTTTTTTCTATCAAGATTGATAGATCCCATCTAGGTACATCCTACTCTAAACAGTGGATCTGAACCTACTGAAGCCAATATACACTGCAAGGACCCGAATAACTAAGGACCAAGGGAATGTGTAGTCAAACCCAGTAGCCTCACTGCGAATAGCCAATGACACCGTAGGTTAAAGGACCACTCACACCACTACAGCATCGAGAAGATCACTGATGAGTGAGTAGACATCCATGTGGTTCTCGTGTTGGTCACGCTCAGTGTAAGTTGTTCTCTAACAACCACCTGCACCTTCACCCTAGTGTCTCTACACCACAGACCTGAGACTCATCTACCCACAAAGGAGGTAAACCGTGCACCGATCTCAAATAGATTGATCACTGTCCTCCGTGACAATCTTTTGATCGGGAGCTTTTAGAAATTAACCACTAATTAATGTATGTCTCAAATTCTTAATTCGTTAAGAATATATAAAATCATCTTTGTTAATTTTTAGACAAATCATGGACATATAAACATGATTGAAAGAAAAAGCTCTTTATTGATAATAAAAATTATAAGTACAAGTATAGGCTCAAGAATTATATAATATGTCAGCCAACAATTGGCTTCTAGAGTACAAATCCAACAAACTCCCACTTGACCTAAAGCCAATTTGCCATATACCTAAGATCCATCTTCTCAAGGTGAGCTTCGATCTTCTACTAGTTAAGAGGCTCAGTCAGTGGATCCACCATATTTAGTGCGGAGTCGACTCTCTGCTCCTCGACGAACTTCTTCTCAAGGTATTCGCGTATGATGTTAAACTGCTGCTCTATGTGTTTGGACTTCTGATGAGACCTGGGCTCCTTAGTGAGAGCTATGGCATCGTTATTGTCACAGTGCATTGCAATAGCATCTGATGGCATCACACCCAGCTCCGCAACAAACTTCTGAACCAAAAAGCTTTCTTAGCAGCTTCAGAGGTAGCGATGTACTCGACTTCCATGGTCGAATCTGTAATGATCGGCTGCTTGAAACTCTTCCAGCTAACCACACCACCATTATATAAGAAGATACACCCTGATGTAGACTTTCTATCATCGGCTCAGTCATTAAGTCTGAATCGGTATATCCCTCAACTTTCAACTCCGATCCTCCATCAAATACTAACATCAAATCTTTAATCCTTTTTAAGTACTTAAGGATACTTTTAACAGCAATCCAGTGTTCTTCACCTGAATTCGTCTGATATCTACTCGTGACACTCACGGCAAGTGCTATATCAGAGCATGTATATAACATGATATACATGAGACTCCCTATTGTCAAAGCATAAGGGATCTTGCTCATGCGCTGGATCTCCTCAGGTGTGTCAGGGCACATCTTCTTGAAGAGATGAATGTCGTGTCTAAGGGGCAAAAGACCCCTCTTGGAGTTTTCCATGCTGAACCTCTTCAGCACCTCCTCTATGTACATATGCTGTGAGAGTCCTATCATTCTCTTGGATCTATCTCTATAGACCTTTATAACAAGAATGTAGGAAGCTTCTCCTAGGTCTTTCATGGTGAACTCTTTCGACAACCATACTTTGACCGACGTCAGCATGAGAATATTATTTTCAATTAGGAGGATATCATCCACATACAATACGAGGAATATGACAGCACTCCCACTGACCTTTTTGTACACACATAGCTCTTTCTCATTTTTGATGAAATCAAATATTTTGATCACATCATTGAAGCGAGTGGTCCAACTTCGAGATGCTTGTTTAAGTCCATATATGGACCTTTGCAGCTTGCAGACCTTATGATCACTATCACTGGATGTGAAACCCAGATGCTGCTCCGTATAGATATCTTCCTCAAGATATCCATTTAGGAAGATAGTCTTCATATCCATCTGTCAGATTTCATAATCATGAAATACTGCTATGACAAGCAAAGTATGGATGAATTTTAGCATGGCTACGGACGAAAAGATTTCATGATAATCGATGCCTTCGCATTGACTATAATCTTTCGGACTAGCCTTACCTTATAGGTCTCTACCTTACCATCCGACCCAATCTTCTTTTTATAAATTCATTTACATCCATAGGTATAATACCTTCAGGTGGATCTACTAAGGACCAAACCTGGCTGGAATGCATGGAGTCAATTTCTGACATCATCGCATCCATCCATTTCTCAGAGTCTACATCTAACATTGCCTCATCATAGGTTTTGGGATCATTCCTAATGTCCCTATCTCCCATAAGGAACGCTTTCTCTAAATCCTCTGTAAGAATACCTAAGTATCTTTCAGGAGGACAGGAGACCCTACTTGATTTATGAGGTGGAGAAAGTATCACATCTACTGGCTCATTATTGGGTTCAGGTCTTTGGACTTGATACTCTTTAGAGACTTTCTCTTCAAGCTTAATCTTCCTCCCATTGCCTCCATCTTGGATAAACTCCTTTTTCAAGAAGACAATATGGCGGCTTACAATCACATTGTGATCTTCAGGAAGATAGAAGTAGTATCCCATAGTTTCCTTAGGATACCCTATAAAACGAGCCCTAAAGGACCTAGTCTCCAACTTGTCCGTCTGCTATCGCTTAACATGGACCGGACATCTCCAAATCTTGAGGTATCCAAGAGTTGGCTTCTTACCATGCCATAATTCATATGGTGTGGTAGGAACGGATTTAGAGGAAATCCGATTCAAGAGATGAATTGCAAAAAGCAAAGCATATCTCCAGAGAAAGTCAGGAAGGTCTATGAAGCTCATCATGGACCGAACCATATCTAATAGGATTCGATTCCTCCTTTTGGATACCCCGTTGAGTTGAGACTGAAGGAAAACTGTCTTTTCCTGTGTAAAATCTTCCAGATTTCATCAAATCTAGGCGGAATAATTTAATTTTATCCTACGCTATTTAGATCTAATG
>KE506325.1:211444-221737 GCA_000441515.1 Elaeis oleifera
TCCAAACAGCGAATCTGAACCTACTGAAGCCAACATACACAACAAAACCCGAATGACTAAGAACCAAGAGAATGTGTAGTCAAACCTAGTAGTCTTGCTGTAAATAGCCAATGATACTGCAGGTCAAAGGACCACTCACATACTGCGGTATCGAGGAGACCACTGACGAGTGAGTAGAATCTATGTGGTTCTCGTGTTGGTCACACTCAATGCAAGTTGTTCTCTAACAACCACCTATACCTTCATCCTAGTATCTCTACACCACAGATCTGAGACTCATCTGTCCATAAGGGAGGTAAACCGTGCACCGATCTCAAATAGATTGATCACTGTCCTCCGTGATGATCCTTTGATCAGGAGTATTTAGAAATTAACCACTAATTAATGTATGTCTCAAATTCTTAACTCTTTAAGAATATACAAAATCATCTTGTTAATTTTAGGACAAATTATGGACACATAAACATAATTGAAAAGAAAAACCCTTTATTGATAATAAAAAATTATAAGTACAAGTATAGGCCCAAAATTACATAATGTGTTAGTCAACAATTGACTTCTAGGACATAAATCCAACAGCTCTCCTTTAGATAAAATGATTTAGTCTTCCCTACTGGATGAGTCTCTCAATCTCGTCATGGAGCTGCAAGCAATCTTCAATATCGTGACTATGGTCATGAAGATAGAGGCAGTACTTATTTGGGTTGCGGCAGCACTCTGGCTTCATCCGTATCAGTGGAGACTGGAGCAGCTCGGCCCAGATTTCCATCAACACCTCCCCTAGAAACAGTTAAGGGCATACAATTATTATAACACTCAAGGGGTGAGGGTCGTCGAGTCCTTCTTTGAGGACTTCGAGATTGATGGTTTCAACCCCGTTCTTTCACCTCTAGAATGGAGATCGAGAGCGCTGGTGGTTTCTCCCTCCGCCTTGGAGAGCGCTTCTCATTCTACCCTGACTCGGACTTTTCGAGAATAAGCCCCAGGGAAGCATGGTCTCGACTTCTCTTTCCTCTGAGTGTCCTTCTTAGGCACTCTAGATCATCCCGAGCACGATGCCAGTCTCTTTCGGCCCTAAACCTTTGCCTCCCGATGATTGATAATCTATTTCAATTCTTCTTTCAACCCTCCTTAACTCGTCATCTCGATAATTGATAATCTCCTAGGCTTCTTGATGGGCCTCCTCAGAGGAGCTGTGCTCTTTGGCTAGTTCACCATTATTTCTCTCTATTTACTCCGATTGATACTTCAGCAAATCAACCTATTCCTTCACCACTGCAAGCTCCAACGATGAGACGTTCGAAGTAGCGCTGGCAAAGCTGGCCAAGTAGTGACCCACCTGTGCAAAAAATTTACAAACAAGCATCAAAATACTGCATATTACCGGAGATCAATAAGAAGATCTAAAATTTCTTACATGCATGAGTGACCTTAGGACGCTAGCCATCCACTCCTGAGCCCCTTGCTCATCCATATATAACTTCTCCATAGACGATAAAAAGCTTCTTAGAAAATCCACTGCTGACTAGAGATTCTCAACTGTAGATGGGACAGAAAATGCCAATTCTGAGGGGCCTGCTTGAGAATAGCCGAAGGTAGACATCTGACGGATGTCACCTGCTCTAAAGATTTTTCAGTTTCCATCTCCGCTAGAATTCCCTTGGGATTACCGATCGTGTCCTCCGCTTATATCACCGTAGCCGAAACTTTTGTAGGGCTACTAGTTGTTGCCACCACCTGTGCCCTCTCCGTCAGCATCTCCTCTCTTGCCACAACCTCTTCCAGTGGGTCTTTCATCACATCTTTCGCTGGAGCAATCATCGGTTCAACAACTGTGGGGGGACTTTCATCCCCGCTATTGCTGGAGTCGATCCAGTTGCCAGAGCTTGGGCATAGTCACCCTTTGTTGCTGAAGGACCAATGGTCGAGGCCTTGGCCTATTTTTTTTGAGCCAACACCAGTTCGAGCTTCCTCATGAGTTCTATGCTCATCTTACCTCTGAGGGTTGCAACAAGGGTTTGGAGTAGGAAAGTCTTGCGATTACTTTTCTCTGACTAAATGCTCAGGAGCCTGATTTAAAAAAGAATGAAGATAAAGACAAAAGCTACCATCTAAGAATTAAATTTTTGAGAAGACCGTCAGCTTTGGGGTCCCATCAATTACGATCATTCGTAATGATCGTGCCAAGATGATAACAACAGCTTTAGATGACGAACATTCATGAAGGTATGAAAGCGTGCATCCTCAAATCTGAGGTACGACTTCTGAAATACTCTTTTCACCTGATTTTCAGACTCAGGAGTAGGGAGTTGTGTTACGATGGTTATCATGATATCTTGAATCAATATGACAACCATAGGACACCTTAAATCTTCAAGCTATCACTAGGATCGTTTGCTTAAGAGCAGAGCTATATGCAATGCAGAGTAGCTTATGTCTGGTCTGTCATATGGTCTGCCTAGCGTACTCCCTTGCCTTGGCAGGCTAATGCTTTGGCGCATGGGCTATCTCAGTTATCACAATCGGCTCATCTCATGATGTGCATGACAACTGTCCACCCCGAGTGGATAGACTCAGGCATGACCAACTCTCCTAATCTCGTAGAAGCAATTGAAAGCTGAATTATCTCGCTCACAATGGTATATTCAACGGTCCTACAATCTCAAGATCGTATGATTTCACATCTGTTCGATCAGCTATTCGACAGCCTTCTATATAAGTAATCAAAGTCCCGAGGATCAAGATAAGTCAATCAATTTCTCTCAGAGAATTTGTTGCTATTTTATTGTTCTCTGAATCTGACTTGAGCACCGAAGGATCCTCACCAAAGCAAAAATCTCTGATTTAGACTTATTTTATAGATCACTCCAGTGCCATCATCTCTGCATGAGGCTTAGTCGCTTTCTTTTCGATCTTAACCAAATTGAGCAGCAACACCAAATTTATTCAATATCGATGTTTTAAAGCATCGAAAAATATTCCTAAAAGATGACACTTATAAGCATTGGTAATGACTTAATTAACGATGCTTACAGAAGCGTCAAAAATTTGTAAACATACCGGTGCTTTCTCAAAGCATCGCAAAAATTCTTTTCCATGCCTCATATAACGATGCATTTTTTATGCTTTATGAAGGGTCGAAAAGTTTTTTGCCAATGCTTATTGGCATCAGTAAGTGACAATTCTAGTATTGGCATTGCACCTTTTTACTGTAATGTTTCAATTAGAATTAGAATAAAAAATAAGATAAACTAGAAATAGAATCCTAGTTCAAGCATAACAGGCAAGGGATTTCCAATGGAAACTTTACTAGGATTGTAGAGTTGTAGATTTCTTTATAATTAAGAAAGTTCTTTAGCCTCTTTCACCTCCTAACTTGAGTTACACAATCCTTTGAATTTAGAGTCACTACCCCCAACTAAAAGAATAGTGCCCTACAAGTCAATCGCGTGGATGATTTGATGGGACTATTCTGTATTATCTTCCTACTCATGTGTATGATATTAGTTATTTTATGAGGTATTGTGTTTCATCATTTACTATATCATATTTTAATTATGATTATGACGAATCACATAGATTAGGGTAATGATTTTAAGATCATGATGAGATCATGTCAGCGAGACTTAAAACCATGATAGCCCTAGTCTAAAATATTTTCAATCATAAGATCATAGAATTAAAAATCAATAAAGCCGATAAGACTGGTACATCCTATGTATGCTCGATGAAGAAGGTGATTGATCTCACAATCACTTATGTGGTGATATTAGTACAAGGATGTAGGTGCTTATTGAAGAATGAGTTCACTGAACTGATCTGTAGGGAGAACATTTGATGAAACTTTATCAGCATATCAAAAGATGGTTCTTCAGTGGGAGTGGTGTAAGTGATCCTTTGACCTAAGATTATCATGGTGCCTTATGTATATGGATCCCTATTTTGGTTCATACCCTAACATGACTCTTTGAGACATATGTGGGATATTCTAGATTTGGTGAAGTATGTATGAAGATTGTAAATGGTCAACAAGAATCAGTCACTCCTTGTAAGAAGAGAGAACATTCTATGTGGTCTCATAGAATGATGACTCAGAGAGTCTCTGATCAGAACGGGATGAATATTAGAAAGAGTTTCTAATGGTTCATCAATCGAGTCATCATCATTAGATCGAGATTCATATGGATAGATATTTGGGCTTGACATGATTCCATATTCATGACTTGTTTGGGATATTGTATGATCGAAGGATTAAATTACACGATAACTCACCACGGAAGAATAGTTTTGGTATTCCATCAAATTTCACATCTTCTGGGTAGTTATGACATGTTGCTAGATGTCAATCTTGACTTGTAGATCACAGTGATTTAAAGAGTTTAATTCAACAAATTAATTCGAAGGGTTCTAGTTAATTGATGGACTTGGGTTCAATATACCTTAGATCTAATTGGATTAGGTACACATGAGCTTGACTTACTGCTGGCTAGATGTGGAACCCAATGGGTCACATTCAAAAAGAAATGGGTCTAGAATTTTTTATTAGATCTTGTTGAACCTAATTGATTCAGGATTTCATCCTAAATGGGTTTGGGTTAAGCACGCTAGCATGTGTTTAAACCCATATCCCTCATCTATTTAAATTCATCTGTAGAATTGAGCTCTGATTAGACAAAGACCAAATCTTATTGGACTCTTAATTATCTTTGAATGGTTCAATGGTTTATTATGAATTGGGTCCATTGCTCCTTGAATTGTGGGCGTCCAAATGTTGGACGCAAAGGAGGAATTTTGCATGAAGGAGTTCTCCATGCCTTGTTTTCTCACACCCCTTGATTTCTTACGTGAAAGATGTTTCATGTATTTAATTAGGTGGCACCATAATTCCTTCTTATCTCTTATTTAAGGAGTCCATGATTCTTGGGATACCTCCCTGCCAACTCATCCTAACGTGAAAAATGTTTCACGTTAAGAAGGTTATCTCCACGCTATCCCAAGAGCCGTGCTTAGTGAATGAGGACTCTTTTGTTTCTTCTGAAGTGTTTTGATGAGCGTCCAAGAGTTGCGCCTCTTGGGTTTTCATGTGGAAGGAATTTTTAGCGCCAAGAGTTGTGCGCTTATATAACTCCCTCACGTTCCCTTATTTGTGTGCTTCCTCTTGAAATGGCATGAAAGATTTTCAGATTGTGTGGAGTCCTCCTTTTTGGAACATATCTTACACGCCCTATGGGAAAGATATAGCATCCAAGTGTTGGACGCTAGATTGGATTCCATGCTAAAACTTGCGAGGTTTTCACGCCTCTGAAAATCTGCGCCTAAGGAACTCCACGCACAAATAAAGTCCAAGAGTTGGACGCTATTTTCTGGTATCTCATGGTGTGCGCCATTGGAGAGGAGTCCATGGAGAGTAAAACTCTTCTTTCCTACATGCCAAACTGATTTCAAGCCCCTGATTTTGATGCCCAAGTGTTGGGCAATTGGAGGGCGTTTGACTCCCTCCATGGCTTCTATTTGGGTCATGTTTGGGCTGAATAAGTTGATGAAACTGGGCTGGTGTGTTATGTTTCTATTGTCCAAAAGTTGGACAGCAAAAGGGCTCATTTCATGGCGCTAATGTGTAGGTTCCTTTGGGTCCAAAGGTTGGACAGCAAGAGGGCAATGAGACAAGGGAATTTTGATATCCAAGAGAAGTAAGAAAGGAGAGAGAAAACATCGAGTGTTGATGATGCAAAATAAGGAGCAGCTGTTGATTTTTTGAGAAAAATTTTAGCGAATTCAGATTGGGAAAAGTTCGAGACCGAGATCCATGTGGATCATCATTGGAGGGCATGCGCTTGAGTGCCTCGAAGATACTGACTATCGAGCTATTCGGATCTATATGTTTGGTATAACATTTCTAATCTCTCATTTATATGATATATGATTTGTGTTTGATTGAATGCTGATTTTGGATTTGAGATTCGGATCACTTATTTTCAATTATTGATGCATGTTAAAATTTTAAAATTTAATTTCACTACGCATCCAAATGCCAACAGCATCTTTCCATGACATGCTAAAGCTAAGCCCCCTCGATTTTGATGTTTCAAGTGATTGGTTCTTCTTGGTTATTATGAATCTATTCAACAGATATGTCTTCACTCAGGGAGAAGCCCCTACCCAAAGCAATGAAATAAAGAAGTGAGGTCTAGGACCTGGGTGCAGCGCCACCTCCAAGCAAGCCCTTAATCATTGAGCCCGTCATGTTTGCTCAAAAAGAAAGAACCCCAGCCAGCCTTTTGAGTTCTTCATCCGCTACCATAAAGATTACTACCTAGCCACTACTCAGGGGTACCTCCGTTCCCCAACCAAGACAAATGGAGAAAATTCGATCAAGGATCCACGCATCCAAGGAAAGGGGAGAGAAGAAAGGGAAGATTATGTCGAGACTCAAATCCCGTTCCCTGAACTTGAAGTGAGAGTCAAGGGGCTGTCCAATGATTTAATAAATATTATTATTGTTTGTATAACTTTTTAAAGAATAATTAGATTTGCATTTTGAATATATATTATAGAAGCAGTATTGTGAACAAATTGGAATGTCTCGGAAACTATTAAAATAGGCATTGTCTCAACCAAATTTCCATCCTACTTTTTTTTTTTTTTTTTAAAAAAAACACTTATGTATTTGTCTCCGTAGCGCATCAACCCAGTAGCACACGTCCCATCCTTCATTTCTTATGCTTCCCCTTTGTCTAATTTATTTCATTTGATGACCTTCTCACTTGTCAATCACTTGCCTAAGAAAAGATGTGCGGTAGTAGCGCCATCCTCGTCATGCATGGTCCTCTTCTGTCTTATGCTGCATTTTGTCTCCAATACCTAATCTCATCACTCCATTCCATGTTATGGAAGTTCCTGTCGGCAAAGAGTGTATGGGCATTCACCTAATCATAATCATTTGGATCACTCTATGCTCTAGGCGGAATCACCTTCCATCCCTTGATGCACAAGTCACTTTCATTGTTAGGTTCTATCTTACCCTTCTATCCTCTGCTTAATATTTTTCTCTTTCTTTTCTTAAAATATATCGCTATCCCTCTTCCCCTGTAAGTTCATATCAGTAATTAATTAATATCAGCTCCTAGTGGTGGATGGGAGAGCTTTGGATCTGACGTACCACCCATGCCACGTCCATGCCATTCACATATTATTGTTAGACATATTGTCCCTTCTATCACCACCCAAAGCTTACAATGGCTCATTATATATATGTATTCACCACGTGTGAATAAAATTTGGATGTCCAAGGATGACCTAGAAATTGTGACAACGTACACCACAATATATGCGTGGCTTCATAACATTGTGGCTACGGAGGATCATGGGAGGATGCAATGCTAGCGTCAGTTAGTGGCTGCGTGATGGCCGAACCCAACTTGAAGGAAAAAGCTGGTATTTTCTACAGCCGGAAATCCAACCACGGGTTGGTCCAGCTTACATGAACCACAAGGTCCGACAAGGCATGATCTCGTGAAAAGCTCGAAATCTTTTGTGTCGGATGGCGAGCTACTGCCATAACAGACGTTTCACGGGCGATCTTCCGTTGAATGACGTGGAGGTTGAGTGAGTCGTGAGGACGAGGGGTCAGAGGTGGGTTGGATCTTGTCTTTTTCGATGGCAGATTTCATATATAAATTAGGTAGAAACAAGATAAGATGGTGCAGAACTCGTTGAGAAAAATTATGGAAATCTAACGTCAGGTAATGGTTATGCTTGCGTTTGAGACTCGCTTATCAGTGACTTGCGCTGTCCGGATTCAATAATTTCTCATGTCTCGCACTAGTACTTGGAAGCAGGATTCTGTGCCCGTAGGAGCGTTATCACCGCCGTTATATGTATATGCTGAGCATCACGTGTAAATTTTTTTTTTTTTGATGAAACAAGAGATAGGAACTGTCATCTGTATTTTATTGATAAATTAAAATATTTATAGGGAATGAGTCAAAAAAAAATGCTAAGTAGAATTTAGCAATGGAGAAATATAGGAGAATTAATATTCTATTTATATTATCTGAGAAACTTATCTTTATACCTAAAAAATCTGTTAACTTTAGAAACCTATAGATCCTCTCTGAGTCATATATAGTCCCATGAGCTGATTCACTTTGTTTCCATTTCGGCATCCTAAGTGGTCTTCCATACTGTAGATATCTCGATGTTCGGTGATCAATTGCCCTTCGTCATTCATCTTTGTCCTTCACCTCATCACAGCTCACCATAGATCCATCCTGTCGCTCGCCATCAATCAGCAACCATCACAGTATCATCGGAAGTTAATTATTCAGATTTTATAATGATCATCTGCTAATGGTGAGAGCCAATCAGAGAATTGAACCAAGAAGCAGTCCTATCCACTCCTAAAGCACCTAAGAAATCCGTAAATCCTTATACTTATAAGGCTCGTTAGTTCTATAAACCTATAATTCCTCTTGAGTCAGATACAACCCCACGCTGA
This sequence comes from Elaeis oleifera, assembly GCA_000441515.1. Taxonomy (NCBI): domain Eukaryota; kingdom Viridiplantae; phylum Streptophyta; class Magnoliopsida; order Arecales; family Arecaceae; genus Elaeis; species Elaeis oleifera. The sequence goes on from KE506325.1 coordinate 219,942, forward strand.
CATTGCTTTGCCCCATCAATTATTTATTGTTTTTCATTGTTTGGTATTCTGTTGTGACTTCGTCTTTATGCTTCACATCATCTAGTCTCACATTTCCTTCACTCTCCATTGACCCTCAGTTATCGAACCCTATGATACCAATAAATTGTATCGAGGTTTAACAGCAGTAGAATAATAATCTTTATCATAGATTCTCAAGTATGTGAGAAATTTGGGTGTTGCTGCTGATATTGGCATAAGTTAGCAAATCTTTCAGAACTGACCAGCTAATTTTCATTGTTTTGAGAGGGGAGTTTGCTATAAATCTGAAGATCCTATTGTTCCTTTTCTTCCAAATGCCTCAGATGTAAGCGACAACAATGCAGTTCCATCCGAGTTTAAATGCCTGTTGCGGTAGTCTTCCTCTCCATTCTCCCCAGAGTTCATGAATGGTGGGTGGAAGGGGGCCAATGTTGTTAAGTGGGGCTTTAGAAGGAGGTGTTTCAAATTTGTATGGAGTACTGCAGGTGAGAAAGAGATGATCTATGGATTCTTCTTCCATATAATAGGGTACTCATTGAGGTGGAGCTAGGAAGTTTCGTTTTTAAGATTGACTGTTGTGAGGACCTTATTATTGAAGACCAACCAATTAAATACTTTAGTTCTTGTTGGGAGAGGCAAGCCCCAAATTACCTGGGCAAAGCTAGAAAGGATACCGCCATGGCTAAGAAAGGAGTAGCATTTGCTGACTTTGAAATTTTTGCTTTGGCTCCATCTCCAGATAATTATGTCAGCACCCCCTTGATGACAGTTGAGTTAATAAGATATCCAAGTTGCTGAAATTCATTCATTACTTGGGTACTGAGCGGCCAATAGAAGAGTTTATGAAGATCCTGGATGTTAAGAATATCATGAACACATATCATCGGGTTGTATGTATACAAATAGAGCATTGGGAAGATGTCTATTAGTAGTTGACCTTCCTACCAGTGATCAGTCCAAAAAGCTATTCTTTCCATCCCCAATCTGAAATTCAATCTCCACTTTAAATAATTGATGAACTTGGTGGACACTTTTCTGGCCGTCGATGCCAACTGAATGCCACGAGATACTGCCTCATTTTTGTAGTGGATGTCTGATATTAGTTTTCTCCATTCTCTGTTATATTTTTTGTGGTATCTCCACCATCTTTTAAGTAGCATACACTTATCGAATAATCAGAGATTCAGAATCTCCAATCCTCCAAACTTCTTTGGCCTGCATATTTGTTCCCATCTAGCTAGATGGTGTCCACTTGCACAATGTTTTCCTCCTCTCTAGAGGAAGTCTCTTCTTCGCTTGTCAATATGATCTACCACATTGGAAGGGAGAAGGAAGGTTGACATCCAAAATATGGAAAGCAAGCTCAGGACTGTATTGATCAGAGTAAGGCATCCTCCAATAGATAGAAACATACCTTTCCAAGCTGATAGTATTTTATCTACTTTGTCTACTGTTGGTGCAAAATTTTGCTGGTGCCGGAGAAGCTGGAGTCGAGGGAGTCGCGGTCACCATCGGGACCTGCAAAGGAAGTCTAAATCAGAGTTGGGGGTGCTCTGGTAAGACCCTCCGATGCTCAAGTCAGTACTCTGCTTCAACAGAAATGGAGTGCTCGAATGAGAATTTTAGTAGATTTTTGAGATAGAGTTTTGAGCTTAGAGAAGAACGTATCTGTGAGTCTCTTTTTATAGACGGAGAGCGTAACTGATTGACAGCGACGTCTGTAACCCCCTGGTAGTGGGCCGTTCGGGGCCACGCGGAGTTTGTTACGGAGAGTA
>KE506326.1:5085-16986 GCA_000441515.1 Elaeis oleifera
GTGGATGGAAAATGATTAATTTTTAGCATAATTTTAGTGATATTTCTCTCTTTTTTTCTTCTTCTATAAATATTTTAACAATTCCGAACAGCAAGGCGATCTTGGATGGCTTGCGATTGTGTAGTGGGCAACCATTCACAATCGATTTGGTTTAGTTGTAGCAGATACCGAAAGTAGCGTTGCAATGCATGATCAAATGGCGAATTTGAGCCTCTTTTTTATTTTTATTTTCTTCACTTTTTAATTTCTTATTTTTTATATTATATAGAATCATAGACCCATCTTTTGATTAATGTACATATTTTATGATATTTGTATATTTATATAATTTTATACGGATGAGAAAATTATTTACATTGATTAATTGATTGTCCACTATGGATAGTTTGAAAAATATAAGTAATTCTATAGGTCATTATAGTAATTAAATGGTATGCTGAAGGTTCGAAAGAAATTTTGGATATCATTTTTTTTGTTCTCCTTACATGGGAGAACTAAGAAGAAATACTGCTGAAATTTTTTCGATCCCTATTGCATATCGTTTGATTACTATAATTAACCTATAGAATTAATATAATTTTTGAATGGGATAGAACATATCTTTATCTATTAGTTGATGATAGGATATATTTATTATATATCTAAAAATTATATTTAATATATTTTATTCTTCAAATATTTTTTATAATGCATGCAATATTTGGTTAGTCCTTCTCAACTTGTCATGATTGAAATAACATATTTGTTGCCTATGTAATAATGTTATAAATACTAAGCATTGGTATGCATGTGTAAATTATAATCAATTATTATCAAATTATCCTGATATTATTGTGTTGTGTCTCATTTTCACACATGATTTAATTGCAATATCATCATTTTTATAATAAATAAGGGGTGGATGAAATTGAGTAGGCTCTCACTAGAATATAAGACTGGACTTCAAAAGTTTCTTGATTTTGCTATAAAAAAATTCGAAGACCATGGACTTATCCAATATCCTTGTAAGAAGTGTATGGGCGGGCTTTGGCTATCTCGTCAAGATGTAAATGGTCACCTCACTATTTATGGCTTTAAATTCGGCTATGAAATTTGTTGGGATCAAAATGGTGAGTGCAGACTGCAAGGAGGCGATCAACATGATGGAGGAGTAGAACAAATGGTTCATGATATCTTTCTGTTTGTTAGCCACAATGACGGTGCATCTACATCCATATCTGATCCCGTAGTTGGTGGAATGACAAACAATAAGGATGTGAAAGGTTTGCAAGTTGATGGAGGATGCTAATATTTCGTTGCATTCCAGATGTGAAAAGATGGTGAATCTTGAGTTTTTAATCCGCTTGTATCATGCGAAATGCTCCAATGGGTTTAGTAATAATAGAGTGAACTGTATACTAGAGCTTTTGGAGGATATTCTTTCGGACAATGCACAAATCTCGAAGAATAGTTATGAGGCATCGAAGATTATTGAACAGTTGGACTTTACTTACAACAAGATACATGCATGTCTTAATGATTACATGCTCTATTGGGAGGGGATGCTAACCAAAATGAGTGCATGATGTATGAAATATCAAGATGGAAACAGAACAAAGACGGCATATTGATTCATGTTTCTCAAAAGTTGATGTAGCACTTTTCTTTAATACAGAGACTACAAAAGTTATTTATGTCGATAAAAATATCGAAGGATATGAGATGGCATGAAGAGGAGCAAACAAAGATCATGCATTGAGGTATTCAGCCAATGGAGAGGCATGGCAAAAGTTTAATGAAATACATCCTGATTTCGCACAAGAGATACGTAATATGAGGTTGGGCTTGTCATGCGATGGTTTCTATCGGTTCAAGCACATGAATACCAACCACAGTATATGGCCAGTGTTTACTCATGTTTATAACCTCCCACCATGGATGTGTATGAAAAAATTCTTCACTTTCATGACAGTGCTCATCCATAGATCGATGGAGATAGGGAATGATATTAATATCTATTTGTAGCTTCTTATTGTCGAGGTGAAATAGTTATAGAGTGTTCAAGGTGTTCAAGGGAATGATATTAATGTCTATTTGAGCCTGCATTTGAGTCTATTCCACAGTCAGGTGGACTTCCCACTTCATACTACCTCACTGATTTGAGCCTTGAGGAAAGGGATAAGGCACACCGCTGTGTTGTTCAATTATGATGTCATTGAGCAGTACATAAGGTGACTCATTCAGCCTTATTTATTTCTCCTTACCTAGAAAAAATACCCCATTATATCTAATTTGTTCCTTATATATGCAGTAAATACAAGAAGGTCATAAGAGTAAAATACAGTGCTCTAAGTATGCAGAAAAAAAAAATAACATAGCAAAGAGTTTTTGAGTGGTTCAAAGATCATGTAAGTGAGTATATATTCCTATCTTGTATGTCTTATTTGAACATATTTACTAATTAGGTGTCATCTTCTTAGGTGTGGAGATTACCGCTCGATGATGTGAGTTATGAAGTATGTGCTCTGTCAATGGGATCTAATCGTACCGTGCGTGAGTACAAATAGCTCGTCATCAATGACTACAGGTTCAATATTCACAGTCGAGCACAAAATATGGCAGTATAAAATAGTAACCTGATGTTGAGCACCACCACTAGGTGTTATGCTAGCTCGAGGGACTTACAGCCTCATAATAAGGATTTGAACTATTATGGGATTATGAGAAGATAGTCATCTTGGACTACTATTCTAAAGGGATGGTTGCATTAATGAAATGCGATTGGTTTGACACCTTGTCTCAGTCAGAGATGAAACTGATGAGTACAGTTTTACTCTCATCAACATGCAATACCATCTTCACACTGAAGAATCGTATATTCTTGTCTCCCAAGCTAGTCAAGTCTTCTACGTTAGTGATCCCTTGGAGTCTTAAAGGTATGTTGTTGTGAGGATGGTGCGTAGGTATATCTTTGACGAAATCGAGATTGATGATGATGTTAGACCATGAATACAAAGTGTTCCTCTAAGATAAAATTTATCTGGTATTATCGAGATCTTAGATACATTTGTTAGGAGTGATGGTGATGTTCACATTGTAAATGCTTGTAGGTGATGAGTTCAACATCCTGATATAAATGTTAGTATTTATTTATTGATACTCTACTAATATTATTATTCAACATGTTATATTTGCTAATGTTCATTAATATTGTAGGTCACGATGGCATCAAATATCATCTAGTTTCATCCGCCCTCGATGGACTACGTGGAGCTCGACATCTAAGCTATTGCCGACGTATGCTCTATCCACCTCTACATCGACTTCGACTTCACAGGCACATTCTCCTTCCACCGACACATCTGAGCTTCCACTGGCAGCCACGTTGTCAGTTTATGCATCTCCAGCACATACTCCACCCACCGATGAGGCTCACCGGCATCCACATCGCATGATCCCAGTGAGAGTAGATTTTTATTGTGTCATTTATTTATTTATTTATTTTATTATATAGTTATTACATACTCTTATATATTCGTAATATATTTTCATTGTAGATGCATCATCTAGTAGGACCTTTCATGGTCTCTCACACATGCTGTATGTGTGGAACTGCCAACATCAGGTTATGGTGGAGTATGACTCAGAAGGGAGGTCAGAAGGGGAGACAGCGTGGAAGATGCATTCCTTTTTGGTGTGCTTGTGAGACGGTCTAACATCATTCCCATACTATCCGTAGACTGGTGATTGATGGACGCTAGCATCAAGGACCGAGTGTGGGAGGAAGTTTGGGTAAGTGTATCTTATATATATGCATGTGATATATTTACACTATGTTTGATTAGAATAATTTTGTAATTGACTTCCCATAACTTTGTGCAGAGGAGGTATGACTTTTCGGATCATGAGAGGACTCAAGATGCCCAACTGCAGAAAATTGAAGAGTTGTACCAGAACTATAAGGTCAACCTCCAGAAAGGGTGGCTAGAGCATCATAGGGATATAAAGGAGGAGCTTGTTCCTTAGATCCAGGACTATCCCTCGAGTATGTGGGAGGGGATGGTCAGACATTGGAGGAGCCAAGAGTTTCCAGTTTAATTTGTAACTTATGAATTTTCATTATATTGACAATTATTGATTTAACTTATATGATTTAAATACTTTTTAGACTGTATCTCATCAGAATCAGAAGAATCGGGCTACTCAAGAGTACTCCACACTCTCGACTGTGAGTCTATGACCAGTCATGTGCATAGAAAAGTAATGAATTCTGACCCTTTAGTTTACAAGTTATTGAATTATTATTTTATGTATTTCTAATAAGCTGATTAATTATTATAGCTGATGAGAGAGGGGGTGATGCTCAGACATAGCACCATCTTTCGATCGAGTCGTACGGACAAGAAGGGCAGGCTGATGAACATCGTGATCGGAAGGATTTTGTAAGTAACAATGGTGTGTTATAATTTTTATGATTCACTCAATTTGCTTTGATAATATATGTGGTAGTAGGATTTCTTAGGATTTATTCACTTGTGTTAATGCTGAAATTTTTTGAGATTTTATTTGAATTTGTAATTGTAGAAGCATTTAGATGCGCTTGCGAGCAAGCGCCCGGATACCTCTGGCCCCATGACCATCTGTCTCAAGTCTTGGGACCTGAGCACTTTGGGAGGATTCGTTGTAGGCCCGAACATACATCGATTAGCTACTGGTCTGAGGCGAGCATCTCTTCACACACTTTCGGAATCATCAATCGAGAGCAGCTTAACGAGGCTTTGGCACAGGCAGCTCAGGCTCAGAAGTGCGTATCTCAGGCTGAGGAGCGTGCATCTTAGGCTTAGAAGCATGCAGACCCACTACAGAGCATCATGTCCACGATGGAGACACAGCTCTCCACTACTCTTGGAGTTGATTTTTCAAGTATTTAGGATATGTTGGCTAGCTATTCAGCTTCAGCCCCTCCAGCTCCTACTACAGTCCCTCCCGATCCTACTATAGCCCCTCCTGATCCTGCTTCAGTCTCTCCCGATGATGACAAGATGCTTGGAGAGGAGGATTTTAATTTGATTGATTTTTGATGTATTTTATTTTATTTGATAAATATTGTAATATAATTTGAGTAATACAATTTGAATATTTGAGAAATATTGTGTTTGTTATTGAGTTTTATGTAAAATTTTTATTCTTGTAATTTTAGTTTGAGTAATTATATATTGAACTATGTCTATCAGATAAAAGAAGAATAAAAATGATAAATTTATGCTATTTTGTTGATCAACAAGTAATGGCAGCGGTTGCACAACCACTGTCGTAGCCATGCCAACCGTTACCATAGTTTTATGCTAATCGCTGTCATAATCTATGGCAGTGGTTGATAAATCGCTGCCGTACATCTATAGTAGTGATTGTACAACCACTATCGTAGATTGATATATGGCAGCGATTTTTTAACCGCTGTTATAGAAGATATAGTAGTGGTTAGATAATTGCTGCTACAGATGGCTATAGCAGCAGTTAGAGAACCGCTGCTATAGATCGATATAGTAGCGGTTAGAAAATCGCTACTATAAAAAGCTATAGCAATAGTTTTACATCCACTACTATAGTCAATTTATAGCAGCGGTTGGTAAACTGCTATTATATAGTTTGTTATAGCAGTAGTTGAGTAACCGCTGCTATAATCTATATATAGTAGTGGTTGTGACAACCACTACAACAACCGCTGGCATAGATCTACAGCGATGGCCACAATGACAATGGTTGCAGAACCGCTACTGTAGTCTATGACAGCAATTTTTTGGGCTATAGCAGCGGTTCAGAACTACTGCCTTTAGAACCACTGCTGTAGCCTCTTCTGTAGTAGTGTATGCTTATATTTTGCATAGGTAATTATCCTTATTGCCTATGCAAATTTAGCATTGAAAAATAGTTTATCAAAATTAATAATTAATAAAAAATATTGTCGATACTAAAAAGATATAGGTAATTATTTAATTGTCTACACTTTCATTTTGCATAGGCAATTATCCTTATTGCCTGCGCTTACTTAGCATTAGCAAATGGTTTATCAAATAAAAAATTAATTAAAAAATATTTATCGATGCTAAAAAAGTGGAGGCAATTATGTTAATTGTCTACACTTATATTTTGTATAGGTAATTACCCTTTGCCTATGCTTACTTAACGTTGGCAAATGATTTGCCAAAATAAAAAAACTAATAAAAAAAATTTATCGATGCTAAAAAAAGCATAGGAAATTATATTAATCGTCTACGCTTCTATTTTGCGTAGGTAATTATCTTTATTGCCTAAGCAAATTTAGCATCGATAAATAGTTTTTTAAATTAATAATTAATAAAATATTTATCGATGCTAAAAAGTATAGAAAATTATATTAATTATCTATATTTCTATTTTGCATAGGCAATTATTCTTATTACCTATGCTTGCTTAGCATCGGCAAATGGTTTGCCAAAATAAAAAATTAATAAAAAATTATTTATCAATGCTAAAAAAGTGTAGGCAATTATGTTAATTGCCTATGCTTATATTTTACGTAGGTAATTATCCTTATTGCCTATACTTACTTAGCATCGACAAATAGTTTGCCAAAATAAAAAAATATGTTGACGCTAAAAAAGCATAGGAAATCACTTTAATTCCTACGCTTCCATTTTGTGTAGGCAATTATCCTTATTCCTATGCTTACTTAGCATCGGTAAATGGTTTGCCAAAATTAAAAATTAATAAAAAAAATATTTGCCGATGCTAAAAAAGCATAGGCAATTAAATTAATTACCTATGCTTTAGCTTTCCGTAGGCAATAAGGATAATTGCCTATGTAAATTTAGTATCGGTAAATAGTTTGTCAAAATTAAAATTAATAAAAAAATTACTGATGCTAAATAAGCGTAGGTAATTAATTTAATTGCCTATGTTTTATTTTAGCATAGGCAATAAGCATAATTACCTATGCTTATTTAGCATCGGCAAAGGATTTGCCAAAATAAAAATTAAGACTACCTATTATCGATGCTTTGGTTTAAATATCGACACTATATTTACATTGATAATTATTTTTGCGACATTTATTTTGAAGCATAGCTAATTATGCCCGTTTTATTGATGTCTAAAATTTTGGATAGCTAATTGTGCTCTTTATCTATGTAAATTTTATGTAGATAAATGTTGCATCGGCAAAAGTCCTATTTTTTTAGTGCCACTTAGCCAACAATGCCAAGTTCATGTGAGAAAAATTTTTGACACCCAAACTCTCTTGTTCCTCTGATTTGCAAACAAATCCCAATTCACCAAGTTGTGAAATCCACTAACAATATCCGATCCCTTCTATAAAAATGCTCTTCCTTTTTATCAATCATGTTGACAGCCTAGTTGGATAATTTGTAGGTAGACATGTAGTATGATGGAAGAGTTGTCAAAACCCAGTTTAGGACGTAGAGCATAGAATGTTCTTCTCTGATACTTTTAAGTCCTAGAATGCAGGTTAAAGGCTCTAGTCTTTGGGACCATAGAACATAGAGAAGCAATAAGAAGTGTTAAGGTTGCGATCAAACTAGCAAATAATAATAGAGTAAGAATCACACGTCCCTCAGAAGATTTAGTCTAGCGGATTTCCACCCTAGCGGGAAACATAGCAGAGGCAAGGCAAGGCCTCAAGAAGCTACTCTTGCACCCTCCTCCATGGAGAGGATTAGCTGAACAAATTTGTCAGCATCATTGTCACAGATTAAGATTCTGCTACACCTTAACCTAGTTTAGGAGGCTCACTGTTGAGACGCCATGCAATGGTAATGTGATAAGCCCTTCTTCTGCAAGCATGATTCCTGACTTAATAGCAAGAAGAGTCTTCTGCCTCCAGGAGAAAGAAGATAGTAGGTCTAACTAGAGATTCATAGAAGAGAAGATGGACAAGAGACTGGCTATTCAAAAATAAACTACTATCTCTATGAGGATGAGTGGCTCTAGTTCATGCAGGGCTAAGTGCGGTACTAGTATACTGGATCTCCATAACACTATTGTCCTCTAAATCTATTATAAGAATTAATGAAAAGAGGACATCCATTCTCTTGAGGGGAAATAGCTTCTGCTTTAATGATTTTTGTGTTGCAATTGGAGCAAAGTGTGCAAACTGAAGTATCATGGAGGACTAGGAGTAATCAATCTCGGTCTTTTCAATCAATACCTACAACAGATATTGTGGTGGAGGTATGTCAATGAACAAGATGGGCAATGGAGGTAGTTAAGTTAAAGATTCATTATGAAATAACTTGCCAAACTCAAATGAATTGAAGAGCATCATATCTCTTTATCCATCTATATCATATTTTTTAAAGAAATCAAGAGACCAAGAAAGAAATAATCATCCATAAGTCATAACCAATAAATATTTAGAAAAGTGAAGGAAAAGAAAGAGGAGGCTTAATATGCTAAATCAAAATGGCTGCAATCGGTTGCTTGCAAAAGCAGGCCATCCAAGTTGCTTGTCATCAGAATTAGTTGATTCCTTCTTCACGAATCAACAAAAACTCATCCAGGAATCATCCTAGCCTCTTATATAAACATAAAATGAAAGGAAGAGGTAAAGGAGGCTCCTATTTATTATTATAGTCAAATCAAATAGTTGTAATTGATTTACCTACAGAACAGAAGTAGGCCATCCAAGATTACTTAATATTAAAAATAACTAATTCTTCATGAATCAGCAAAATCTCGTTGAAGAATCATTCTAGCCTATTCATACAAATAAGGAAGAAAATAAATTAAGAATATAAATTATGAATAGAAAATAAGTAAGTAAAAGAATGCACATAACCAGCATAAGATTAACAATATACGAACTAAGCAAATACAAATAAACTGTACAAATTACACTAAGATTACATTTTTAAGATTTTAGCTCATTGAATACTGGATATGGAATGAATAATGATCAGCCAACTTCTAGTTTGTCACTAGTACAGCAATGTTAGCAAACAAATAACCTAATGTTACACATAGTTCATTTTGCATGTTGTACATAAACATGAAACATGGCCTAAATATAGCATCAACACTAAGTACAAGAAAAATCAAGTAGCTCCCATACATCTTATTGATTAAATACAGTGAGAGAGATGGATCCAAAGGATTCACAAGACAAGAAACTCTACCAAATAAATTTAAACTAAGGGAGACTAGTAGTTGGTACCCCACTATAAGAATCCAGACTATTAGCGATAGTTATTTGCCATCGCTAATAGTCCACCTGCCGTCGCTAATAACGTTGCCGTGGCTAATTCCATCATAACAGCCAATCTGAAAAAATCTTATCCCTAAATATCTTTATTATCGATGAAAAATACCACTATCGCTAATATGACTATTAGCGACGGTGTTAGTGACAGAAGAACTCCATCTCTAATTATTTTTTAATTTTTAAATTAAATTTTAAAATTTAAAAAATATTAGCGATGATATTTTTGTGACTAATACCATCGCTAATAATTATTAACGACAAACAATACCATCGCTAATGTCATCTCTAATTTTTTAATTTTTAAATTAAATAATTTTTTTTATAAAAATATTAGAGATGACGATATCGTCGCTAATGCCATCGTTAATAAGTATTAGCGACGGTATTTTTCATCACTAATACTGTCACTAATAATTAATTTATTTTTTTAAAAATTAATAAAAATATTTTTTAAAATTTATTTTAATTAATCACAATGAATTATGGTTCCTAATACCTGTTATAATTAAAATCTAAAGATAATATGATAATCAAAATTAAAATTAATTATGTTATATTAAAATATAAATTATATAATTTTTTATAATCAGTATAAAAAATATAATACTAAAAAAAATCAGATTCGATCCTTATTATTGTCCACCTCCTCCTCCAGCTTCTCTCCAGCAGCTAGTGGATGAGAGCCGAATGTCCCAGCATCCTGTAATGAAAAAATAAATAATATTAGTAATTTTTGATATGGAGGTGTATCTTTTGATATGCTCCTTCGATTCTCAAACATATTATTTTACATATTCTATTTGATGATACGGAGCTATAGACACCTCCAGCCCATCGATTGGATGGTTAAATTGAATTTTAGCCTTTAGATCCCCTTTCCGGACTCAAACCTAATATATGAAGCTTCTAAATATGAAAACTTAAAACAAGTAAAAGGGTTTAGTAATATAATTATCTAATGTGATGGCTGGGACAACGAGTCCAGTTGATCATGCAGTTGTCGATCCTGAAAAAGCTCCATGAACGTATCGTGGATGGTATCTAGGAGGCTCTGAGATCGCTGGCTCAGAAGCCTCTGCACGACCTCCTCCATATGCGCATTGCTCCAAATTTGGGACGTCGAGGCCTGTGAGGACACTGAAGAATATTAAGCCAATGGTGGGTCGAAGCTATGGCTGAATTCTATTACCTGGCTCCTACTCACCCCTCGGTGGTGCTGAGCCATCCCTTAAGGTTAAGGGGGGCTGAGAAGATGGATCATCACCGTACCTCTCAGCAACGTACTCCGCGTAATGTATCTGCATAGTTCAAAAATATATTAATTTTAATATAAAAATTAGATCCTATAACAACTTAATTAGTTAATAAAATTTAAAGTGCTTACCGCGAGCTGTTGCAATATAGAATCTAAATAGTCATCGGTCCTCTAAGACCGATGTGTGGTCTCCCACAACGGCAGCTGGTCTAGTGGACGACCCAACGGCCGTATCTATGATAAGTAAATAATAAATTAAATTAATTAAAGCATGCATATAAAGTTTTTACAGTTCTAGTGAAGAGTTTTGATATAGATTTCTTACAAATCTGTAAAGCACAATATGTGTGCCGATTGAGCCGCTCGTATGCCTAATCGGATCCTGTTAGGTGGCCCAATTCTGTTGGGCCTTTTGCCACCTATCGGAGTACTCCTCACTACTCCACTAATCATAGAGGGCCTGCCATATGTCTGCCAGCTTTCAATGATCCGTGAAGGACCTCCAGTCCGATGGTGACTGAGAATTGGTGTGCTGGATGGCAGACTGCCTGAGGCTGTAGAGGCCATCTCGAAACCTCTGTGCGGCCACCTTCTCGAAGGTCCGATGGCCAGTCTCCTCATCCTGGAGAGTCTCGAATCGGTAGTACTCCTGCAAGATTGAAATAAGTGTATATTAATATATAATTAAAATATCAACATATCAAAAATTAAACTAGTTTTGATTTATCAGAAATATCTCTCAGACTGCATCACAAGCTCTCAACGGCCAACTCGAAAATTAATTCATCAATCCTGACATCAATTGATATATGATTTCAGTAATGACACAAGATGTAGAAAGCTCTCTGAATGTGCTACAAAATTGATTTTGAAGAATAAATGTTAACTCTAAAATTTTAAATTCTAAACATATTAATTGAGCATGTAGTACTTACAAGCGGCTCTGGATATGGATGATCTCTCTATCCTTCGATCGAGTCGGAGATGCCGCGAGCCGGATGGATCCTCGACCATGGTGCTGTATCTAAGAGCCGACGGTCGCTATTGCATGCAACTGTGGGATCACTGGTGACCCCCTATCCTCTAAATCTAAGTGTAAAATATCTAATACAAAGAATGTTATATTAGTTAACAAATGACACAATAACATAAATAAAAATATATAAATTAACTGTTAGAGCTTACCATCCGATGAGAGAGATGTAGAACCATGCAAGCTAGCCGCATGATCGCTCTCTCCTTGAGAGCTCTCTGTTAGATGTGTGCCCTAAATGCTAGATCGGCTGACACATTCCTGTACAAATCTAAGGGCAAATTTATAATTTTGACTATAAATGAACAAAAGGATTATTCTTCTATCATATTATATACATTGTGTCTGTGATACATCCTTTGAGTTAGTGAGAAT
>KE506326.1:44734-57814 GCA_000441515.1 Elaeis oleifera
ATCTTTGCTACTACTTTAATCATTTGTATGATGGTGATCGTAAAATCTAAACCATACGTATATGAACCATCTACGTTAAGCAGATCTTACAAAAGCACAAGTATAATTACTTAAGGATTTTGAGAATAAGCATCAAGAGACATATAGTTTGGATCGTATATGGCAAAGATCATTTATCTAAAAAATCATCTTATAATCGGATGCCATTTGATCTTTTGATTACTCATTTTTTATTTAATGATCTAAATTATTCTGTACTAAATTGATAATGATAATAATATCTGATTGAAGTGAGATTTGAATAGTGTATTATAAAATCATCAAGATCATTGTTTCAAATTTTTGAATCCATTGGTTGTCTCTATCATTACATCATCATACAGTCGTTCATGATCATCAAAATTAAATTTATTGATCGACATAACTAGGGCTATCAGATCGAGATAGCTTTTTGTGATGATATTTTAATGATAATTATTTAGATAATGAACGATGAAGATAAATTTTAAATTTAAAATTATATCATATTCAAAAAAATTAAAAAAATATATTCTGCATTGAGTATTAGTGATGGCAGCTACCATCGCTAATACTCTTTCATCGTCGTTAATAATTTAATAATAAAAATAAAAATATTTTTTACGATAGTGATTGCCATCGCTAATAATATCGTTGCTAATGATTATTAGAGATGATAACTACCATCACTAATACTCTTTTTGCCGCCTCTAATAATTTTAATAAATATTTTTTATTTTTTATGATGGCTAACGACATCTCTAATAGTGCTGTCGCTAATAATTATTAGCGACGGCGATGCCATCGCTAATACTATTTATGCCGTTGGTAAAACTAATATTAGCAACGGTGAAAATGCCGTCCCTAATAGCCATCGATAAAATAATTATTAGCATCGGAATAGTTATTGTTGTTAATGCCGTCGCTAATAGACATGATGGTAAAATGCTGTCACTAATGACCATTGCCAATACATTAATTCTTGTAATACCCCCCCACCCTTTAAAAAAAAAGAAAGTGATGCATGCACCTTATCAAAATCAATCGATATGAGTTGCTATCCCACATCATTTCTTTCCTGCTCAACATTCTAGTTCTTTGTAAGAATAAAGATTGATGCAATAGAAGTGATCAACCAGGTCCTATGTACCATACATCTAATCCAAGTAGAGTATATAACATAGAAAGCATTTTTGAGACTATATAAATAGCTAGTTACACATGCAAGCTATCACAACTCACAAGATTGAGAAATCAAAATAAGACTCTTGGAGCATACAAATGTTCTCTCCTTCTTTTTTTTTTCCTATTTTGTTAATTTGAAACTAGAATACATGGAAGCTAGTTGGCAACCTATCACTAGCACAGTAAACTGATAAGCAGACAAGCATCAAAAGGTAATAAGCATCTTCCAAAATGATAAAATAGATTTTCCATCCCAAAAATATTATAAATAAATAGATAAATAACTAGGATGAATTAATCAAATTAGGTAGGATTAAAGAAGGAAATATATTCGACCATCCCATAACTATCATCTCTTCAAAAATAAGAAAAATCAAGTACCAGCTGTCGAATCAGCATATCAAACCTAGAAATAATGATCTTAAAATTAGAAAATAGAGAAATGGGAGGGAGAAAGATGCCCTAACCTCGAAGGAAGAAATAGCAAAAAACTCCTGTTGGTGCGTCACATTGAAGACTGGGGCTGTTACTAGCCTACTTGTCTTTCTCACAAAGGGATCCACATCACATTATGGTAAATCAAGCAAACCAAAGATTCAAAATCAAACCAATAGGTAACAAGAGGAAAATATAAAAATATGAAAATAAAAAAGAGTTGATGCTATGGTGTCGTGTGTCTTCTTCTTGTCTCCCTTTTGCTAAAATTGAAAGAAAGAGGTGAGAGATTGGAATAGAAAGGGTCAAAGATTGAGAAAAGGAACTCGAAGTGGGTCAGTGGAAGGAGCAAAGGATCGGCCATTGGAACTAGATGGAGACATGGACAAGAAATTAGAGAAGAGAAACCCTAGCTTTGCTTAAAGTCTTAAAAAAAAAGTTGAACTAGGAGGCACGAAGGTGGAGAATGAGAGAAGCTGAGAAAGAGTTAAGGGTTAGAAGAGTACTCTCAAAACAAAACTGAAGAATCTAGAAATGAGACTCTCGAGTTATATACTGTGGACCACGTGGTGCGCTACTGCAAATCAGGCTCAGTATTTTGGCCGAATGGTATGATTTAAAGTGGGTTTAGATAGTGGGTTAAGTAGGTATTAAGTGGGTATCTGACCTCACCTAATCCATTTAATAAACAGGTTAAATAGATCAAAAAATCAGAACCCAATCCTAAGCCAAATAACCAAATGGGTTAAATAGATTGACCAATTTGTGACTAAAACCCATTTAGGCCAAACTCGAACCCACTTAAGGTTGGTCAATGCAAGTAAGGTTGATGGGTCGGGTTGCATTTTACCAGCCCAAGTAGGAGCTCAAAATCAATAGCCTTTATTTTAATCATGCTCAATTCTATTATGCCAAGTTCCTCCACTATGGGCAGCCGTAGTCATGACGACCATTCCTCCATTGCCCCTATCGTTAATTTTTGATAGTTAGTTAGCACCAATAACTACCTAGAGGCCTTCCTCTTCCTCTTTGAGAGAAGACTCCATTCTCTTCATTGAAATAATGGAATAAAAGTGAAGATGAAGAAGAGAAAGAGAAGAACAAATTCGTCTCTCTTTCTCTCACTTCTTTGTTCCTTTCTCTCTCTACCCTTGCTTTCTCTCAACTCTCTCTCTCTATGATATTGCATGGGTCCAAAAAGGTCCCTCCCTTGTAAGCTATGATGACCTCGATAAGGAGGTCCTGACCCCTAGTTGTCAGTTAAAACTATGATGCATCAATTTCATAAATTATGAATAATTTAATATAAAATATTTCATAATTTACTGATAAATTTAAAAAAGAGTTACACTACTTACCTAAAGAGCAAAATCAAATGGCAAATCTGATTAATTTTGAAATCTCTCTCAAAGCTTGATATTCAAAATTATATTTTTATCAGAATTTTGCCATGATTGTTTTAGAAATAAAAATCTGAGGTTCCAATACCCACATAGGGCTAGCCTACAAGAAGTGCCCTACATTCTAATTGGTCCAATCTAGAGTGTCCAATTGCCCAACTACAAATTAAGAGTCATGCCAGGATCTAAATAACATTATAGAAAGTATTGATGGTGCAATCTAGCAATTCCTGACCGAATATATTGATTTTGATGTGGACTATGTATGGTTGATTTCAATATTGCATGGTGTTATGAATCTTTCAGTTTAAAACATGAAATATATTTTTAAGAAAAAAGAGTTTTGATTAGGATAAATTTGAATTTGTAGCCAAACTATGTTTTGATACACAGCCAATGATATGTTGGCATTTTGATATGCTACCAATGGGAGTTACATGTTGGTACTTCGATATCCTATTAGTGGGATTATATGTTAGCACTTTGATACCCTACTAGTAGCAATTATACATTAGTATTTCAATACCTTTTAGTAAGGATTATACATTAGTACTTTAATATTTTTTCATTAGGTGTTATGCAGTGGCACGTTGATTATTATTGTGCTTATATTCTAGCCCAACCATAGGATTGTTGTTGAGATGAACTTGATGTTTTGAGAATAAATTGATTTATGAATAAATTAAATTTTGAAAAGATTAGATTTGCATGCATATGCTTTTAATAATGCAGCATATTTAGATTAGATTTTGAATTGATATACTTGCATGCTTATTTTGGTATGTTATTGTTTATCTTATTGCTTGATTTATCTATCTAAAGTGCTAATTACTTACTCAACTATTTAGCTCATTATTTCATATCCTACTATTTTTGTAGATATTGAAAACTAAGATGGTGCAGGAATATATTTTGGAGATGATTAAAGGCATCTTCGTTCTAGATTATGATTTTAAAGTCTAACATAAGATCTTAAATATTATTGAAGTTTTGTAATACATTAAGCTTGGATATAAGTCGTTTAAATTTTGAGACTTATTTAATTGAGTAAATCTTTCACTCTTGCTTTATGATATCATTATGAAATATCTTGCATACTTGTGGAAAGAGTTTTCTATAAGTATATGGCAGTTGCTATAATCATTTACTCACGATCTCATATCAGAGGCATGATAATTACAATGGTATCAAAGCATAAGTTAATAAATCATAAGATATAGAATGGGGTATAGGATAAGTGTAGATAGGTAGACACTAAGGACATTGGGATATTAATTTTGTTGATTTTAGTAAAAGTTACCTTGATGCAAAGTAGTATAATGATTTAAAACCAATTAATGAAATAAGAAATATGATTTTTTTAGTTAGAAGGCATGGTGGAAGTGTGATGGATTGAGTTATTGAGAGTCGGTCAAACAAGCATTTAATTGAAAAGTTGGATGAAAGACTTGATTGGAAGAGTTACTACAAGACTATAGGACAGCTTGAGGTAAAAGCACATCTGATTTTAAGATTAGGCAAGGTAATTTTTTTTTTTTTTTTTAAGGGCGGAGAATGTACTTCCCAACCTATATGGGCCTAACGGAGAGTTAAGCCCCATCTACTTGACCGCCCAAATAATAGAATCAGTTTGAAATTCAAAAAATATATAGAAGGGACAAAACTCTTATTTGACATGGAGAAGGGGTAGAATTTGCCTCAAACTCCATCCAACAAGGAACCCTTTTGGCTATTTAACCTTCCTGGCTCCCCGAGAAGCTCTATGCCCCTAGCCTTTATCTATCCTTAACTTCTCTCTAGTTTGTTCTTAACAATAGCAATCCTCCCTCAGTTCCAGGACTTGATCCTTATCCTCTTCCTAATCTTCTATTCGACACAAGAAAAGGGATTTTACACCCTTTTCTTGTGTCGTCTTGTATCGAAATACCGTTGGCACGCGTTGGCCGGCTCCTTTGTGCCCTCAAGCCGAGCGCTCCAATCCTTGGTCAGTTTCGAGGTTTGGCTCATCTCGCATGGCTCCTAAGTGATAAAAGAAGAAGAACTCATCTTCTTCTTTTTGATTACCGACCATAGACCCTGTTCAATAAGTGGAACGCATTAGCTGTCCGCTCTCCGGTTCCTTTTTTTCCTCCCCCATAATCCTTCTAGTTACAGTTGGAGTTGCCAGTGGACCGTCTTTCCTCACATCCCCACTATGTACAACCACTGTTAACTAGAATATTGCGGGGAATCTCTAGAGAAGAGGTAATAGGGATGCTCTATTTTGATTCTTAGTTTTTATATTTCGGGTTACTGGATTTCTTTGATTTTATTTAGGTCTGCCATCAGTGCTCGTCACCATGTTCTTGGTCGTTTTCATTTTGTCGGTTCATCTCCATTGTTAGAGTCCTAGCCACCAAGTAGTAGGCTGGAGCTTGGAACCAACCACCCCTATTTTAGTCATGCTCAATTATGTTATGCCGAGTTCCTCCTCCACAAGCAACCACAATCTCTAGTTCCCTTCCACCAGTAGCCTTGCCATCAGCCTCTGGCAATTAGTCTCCAGCAGTAGCCAACTAGAAGCCCTCCTCTTCCTCGATGAGAAAGACTCCATTCTCTCTTTTAAAAAAAGGGAAGAAAAATGAAGAGGAAGAATCTGTTATTCAGTCTTTTCTCTCTTCTCTATTCCTTCTCTCTCTACCATCTTTTTCTCTCAACTCTCTCTCTCTCTGTATCTGATGTTGGTGGATCTCGAAGGGTCCCTCTCTCGTAACCTATGATGACCTCGGTAAGGGATCCTAATCCTTGGCCGCTAGGTAGCATGCTAGACCCCACTCAACCCAAGCCGGGCTCCTCCAGATTGCACCATCAATACTTCTTATAGTGTTATTTCCTTTTTTCTCTCAACTCTCTCTGTCTCCCTATCCCAAAGCTTCCCTCTCTTGTAACCTATGATGACCTTGGTAAGAGGATCCCAACCCCACTAGGCAGCATGCCGGCCCGGTCGACCCAAGCTAGGCTCTACCATATTGCACCATCAATACTTCTTATAGTGTTATTTTTATCATAGCATGATTCTTATTTGTTCTCAATCAACTAGACAATCTAGATCGGACCGATTGGGATGCGGAGCACTTCTGCTTGACCAGCCTTATGTGGGTATTGGAATCTAAAATTTTATTCAAAAAAAATTATGACAAAATTCTGATGAAAATATAATTTTTAAGTATTAGACTTTAAGAGTAATTTTTGGAGCTAATCGGATTGGTTGTTTGGTTTTGCTTTTAAGATAAGAAATGTAATTCTTTTTCTAGATTTATAGATGATTATAAAATATTTTCTATATCGAATTATTCTCAATTTATGAAATTGATGCCTTTTTGTCGAAATATTAAATGATTCATGAACGAACATCTTGATTTTGATATGAGCTATGCCTAATTAATTTGATGTCATATGATTTTATGAATCTTTTAATTTGGAGCATAAAATATATTTTTGTAAAAAAGAGTTTTGAATCGAGATGAATTTAGACTCGCAACCAAACTATGTTTCGATATCCTATCAATAAGAGCTATAAATTAGCATTTTGACACTTTATCTGTGAGGGTCAAATGTTAGCATTTTGATAATCTACTAATAGAGTTGTACATTGATACTTTGATACCCTTAATATGATTTATAAATTGATATTCGATACCTATCCAATGAGGTTTTTATGTTGGCACTTTAATATCCTACCATTGGAGGTTATCCGACGATACTACGATTATTATTGAGCTCATAATCTAGCCCAACCACAAGATATAAGTAGGATTATAGTTCATGGTTGTCGAGATGAACTTGTTGTTTTGGAAGAAAATTTATTTATTAACAAAATTTGAATTTTGAAATTATCGGATCTGCACACATATTGTTTTGATGGTGCAGTATATTTCGATTTTATCTGGAATTGATGTTCTTTACATGCTTATTTTAGTATATTCTTATTTATCTTGTTGCTTGATTATAGTATTAAAATGTTAATTGCTTACTAAATTGTCTAGCTTATTATTTTATATTTAATTTTTTTTAAATCTTGAGAATTAAGATGGCATGAGAATATGTTTCAAAAGAGTGATTAGATGTAGAATTTGGACATCTTTATATTAGTTCAGGTTTTTAAAGTTTGATGTAAGATCTTGAATATTATTGAATTTTGTAATTCATTAGGTTTTAACTTTAGTTGTTTGAGTTTTGAGACTCATTTAATTAACTAATTATTCTGCTACTTACTTTATGATATCATGATCAGATGTCTCTTGTATGCTTGTGGAAAGAATTTTCCTATGAGTATAAGGCAGTTGCTATGACCATCGGCTCGCAATCTTGGACCAGGGATGTGACATTCCAAATTAATTTTATCTTGATTTTATCTTTTTCCTTCTTCATTAGCTGCTAGCATACTCTTATATATGAACCACACTGGCTAGATAGTGATTAATATCATCTAGCTAGTGCACGTCTACTATTTCATATACTCTTATACATGTTCTTTGTGCATCATCTTATGTATAATATTAAAAGCAGGGTATGTCCTCTCGAATCATTAAAAAAAAAAATGTTCGAACATCTTCTTGGACTTTGACCACTTGTATTATCATGTCTTGAGATTATTCGTTTCCTTTTTAATTTTTTCATGTTTTTACCTTTTCACTACATGGATGGCTTCCTTAGTTTGTATGTGCCAAAGATTATTGATATCTTACCGACAGTGCCACATGCTTTAGTCAATATTTGAATGCTAGTAGATTTCAGCACGTTATCCATTATCTCTATGGATCCTGTGTTATGATGCTTTCATTGGTGAACCTACTATTTTTCCCATCTCCTTTTTGTCGTAGCCCTATAGTTGATGGAGATAACGAATTGGAAAATACCATCTTTTGGGGATGATTGCTCTTTGTAGCCAAGCTGTAATCCTGCAATTTGGAGGCCTGATTTTGTTCTCAGTCACTTTTTTTCTTCTTCTTTTGTTATCTTTTGGGTCAAAAGGTTCTTCTTCCCCGCCTTACCTTTCACCATTCATTAGGGTGGGACAGCGAGGGAAGGCATTAAGTTGGAGAAGGCAAGTTGATGATGGTAGCTTAGGCCGCCGGGCTCGGCCTGGCCTAACCGTCGGGCCTACCTTCCAAGTCTAAGCTTGGTTTGCGCCTGAAGCAAGGCCTTGAGCTTCGGGGCCCTTCTTTAAAAAAATTAAATAATAATAATAATAATAAATAAAAAATATATAAAAATATTTTGAATTTAAATATAAATAACTAAATATATTGCATCTTCGGTATATCTATTATCCCATTAAATTCATCCATATATCAACAACAAGTGTCAACTAAGTTTTCAACCACAGAAAACGTGAACAAATAATATAAGCAAAAAAATAATTAAAAAAAAAAAAGGAAAGGCTCGGGCTGGCTCGGGCTTTAATCCCCAGCCAGATCTGTTTTCCAAAATGGGACTATTTCCACGCCTAGCTAGGCATGTACGCACTCATGTACGATAGGCTTGGAGTTGTGTCCTTCACACGAAAGGATTTATCTTCCTTCGCATGGATCCACCATAGGATCATCTACCGTTCAGAGTTCTTTGCAATCTGTGTGGCAGATGATGGAACAATAGATTTGTGCTAGGGATGCTGCATCCTTCTCTTGTGCGAAAGATACAAACGTGGCCCTCCAAAACAAAAGTGAATAACAACAGCTCCGATATGCAGATGCCACGCCTGCAGGACGACAACAGTGGCGGGTGCAAGTGGCAGGACAGATCCAGCTGAAGCAAGGTCCAGAGAGAAGGCCCCAAGGGTATACCCAACCTAAGCTACAAGGCATCAAGAATTCTCTAAAGTTTTTGGCTCATAATCAAAATTAAAATTGAAATATATTGAAATCGAAATCAGAATGATCAAAATTTTCAAAATATTTGATTCATGATTGGAATCAAAATTAGAATAAAATTTGAATTCTTAGAAGAAAATAGGAATTATCTTTTAGATAGATTGGACAATTCTTTTCGTTCCAAAATCAGAATCGGAATGAAGCTCCTTCCAACCAAATAGTTAGAATGGGAGACATGCGTTCCTGTTCCTATTCTTATTCCAGACCTCAACTCCTCAAACCAAACACCCTCTTGATTTGTTAGAGCTGTAGTTTGAGTTGCTAGATCTTATTCACCAATGCATTGTGCTGCATTCTTTCATTGGTAGCGATGGGATGCAAATATAATGACTGATTTTAATAAATTAGTCTGTTGGACGGATGTCATCCAATTAATCTTATTCATTATGAGAAAAGAAATATTACAAGAGGAGATCTCACTCTCAACCCTCGTACATCCAATTTCTCCCTTACAAGAAGTTATTCCTCATAAAAGCTCTCTCTCTAGGAAGATCCTCTGAACTTCTGAAGCGACCGCTGTCCGCTGTCCAAGAGCCTTCTGCTCCTCCTCATAGCACCGCGTGCTCTCTCTCTTCACAGGATTCTCTCTTTGGTTTTCATGCGAAGGAGTCTGCACCCAGGAGACCACCAACCGAACCACACGGTCTTCTATTCCCCAAACAGGCCTTTTATAAAGCTTAAAACATATTAGATCATGATTAGGAGTCTTAATAACACCCGTATAAAAGCCTTGGACCGTCGGATCAGCACCAGAATCAACCCACACCCTCTGATCGTATGTCGGTCCACGAAATAGTGCCGTGGACCACATGAAATATATGAAAACACCCACGCGGTCCACGCACCCAATCGTGGACTGCCCGGTCCATGGTGGACCATAGAATTGGGCTCCAGTAGTGTGCCTAGGCCTGGGCCGGCCCGCGCATGGGCCTAGGCTACACCCCATGCGCTCGGGCCTGGGCCGGCCCGCACACCCCGTGCGCCTAGGCCTGGGTCGAACCCGCCCACTGGGCCGCACCCACCGCATGCGGCCGCACCGCCACCGCTCCGCCGGCCGCCAGCGGTTCTTCACCACCTCGAGTTCCATGCCGACTTCAACATGCATATCTCCTTTGTCCGAGCTCCGTTTTGGATAATCTTGATCTCGTTGGACTCCATTTTTATCGCGGACCTCACTGTAGACTCAATATGGACTGAATCTCGAAGCATAAAATCCTAACAATCTCCACCTCGACTCGATATTCGGCCTCCTCCTAACTCCGAGAGCTTCTGGATCTCCTTGCCCCCATGCCCTAGGACAATCGTCTGTTGATCATGGATGGGCAACATGAGAGTCGAGCTGATTGCTCGATTCCATCTCCATTGTATGCTGTGCTCCTCTTGACCTGAGATCTGCTCGGGGCATTATCCATGGCAATAGGAATCTCACCTTGCGACGTCACCTCTCATCCTCTCAAGTCTCCTGTCTCGTGCCCGATCCACCTCTACCTGCAGCTCCACCTCGCTCTGGGCTCCACCTGCTCCTAAAGCTCCACCTCGCACTGGGCTCCCCATCAGATAATAATATCCTCTCATCCCTTTCTTCCCCTCCAGAACAATCCAATCATCGCGTAGCACCTTTAGGATTTCTCTACCAGCTACCATCCTATAGCCTCTCGAATCCAGTCTGCTCAGTGAGATAAGATTCCGTCTGAAATCAGGTATATATCGGACCTCCTTCAATCTCCTCACTATACCATCATATGTCCTCCAGCTGACCGTCTCGATACCTCTGATCGCACAGCTCGATCCATCCGGCAGATAAACAGCGCCCTCACTGTTCTCTAGGGAGTCAAACTGCTCCTCTCTACAACATACATGATAGATACATGCAGAATCTAATATTTACTGTTGGGAAGAAGTAGATACCTCATCAGATATCTTCAGGATATCTCCATCTGAATCGTTGCTGATCGTCGCCACAGCAGTCATCGTCCGATTTTTGAGTTGAGGGCAATCTCTGGCTAGATGCCCCAACTCCTCACATCGGTAACACCTGGTCTTGCTCAAGTCTCTCTTGGACTTGGACCGTCCTCGTCGTGATCTCCTGTCGCTCCGTCTACCACCTCCTGCTCCTCCAGAAGCCACCAAAGCTGAGCTACTGCCACCTAAGCTCAAAGTCAGGTTCTTCCTTCTGAGAATCTCGTTCTGGAGTATCACCACGGTGACCTCGTCTATCTTGATGGTGCTCTTTCCTACTAAAAGAGTAGTCACCGAGGACTCATACGAAGGGAGAAGCGACGCTAGCAAAACCAGCATCCTGGTCTTCTCCTCAACATTCTCACCAACGCTGAAAAGATCGATGAGGATCTTCTGGAAGTGACTTAGATGCTCCTGTATGCTCTGTCCCTCAGCCATCCGTAGCTGATAAAACTTCCTCCAGAGGAAAAGAATGTTGGTGAGAGATTTCGCCATGTACAACTCCTCGAGCTTCGACCACAGCACCATCGAAAAGTCTCGCTAAGCACATGGATCACCACCTCATCTGCTAGGTACATACGGATGGTACTCACCGCCTGCATCTGTAGCCGTCTCCAATCCTGCACCTCTATAGTGGTCAGCTTCTCGTCGCATAAGAGAGCATCGATCAACCCTTACTGGATGAGCATGTCCTTCAACCTTGCCTGCCACAAGGAGAAATTGCTCTTCCATCAAACTTATTGATCTCCATCTTGATTGATCCTGTCTTCTCCATCTTCAATCTTGCTCACCACCACTGCAATCTTCATCCTTGTACTGCTTCGCTCTGATACCACTTGTTGGGTGGATGTCTGGCCAGAACACCACCTCCTAAGATCTTTTCGATACTGCGAGATGCAGCAGGAAGAAAGAAGAAATAAAACAGAAAACAATCAAAATACGTGGATCAGTCAAAAAAGGGCTCGCCTCCACGGGGCATACAAACTTCACTATGAGAAAAGAAATATTATAAGAGGAGATCTCACCCTCAACCCTCGTACACCCAATTTCTCCCTCACAAGAAGTTATCCCTCACAAAAGCTCTCTCTCTAAGAAGACCTCCTGAACTCTTGAAGCAATTACTGTCCGCTGTCCAGGAGCCTCCTGCTCCTCACAGCACCGCGTGCTTTTCTCTTCACGGGATTCTCTCTCTAGTTTTCGTGTGAAGGAGTCTACACCAAGGAGACCACCAGCCAAACCACACGGTCTTCTGCTCCCCAAATAGGCCTTTTATAATGCTTAAAACATATTAGATCATGATTAGGAGTCCTAATAACACTCGTATAAAAGCCTTGGACCGTCGGATCAACACCAGAATCAACTCACACCCTCCGATCGCGTGTCGGTCCACAAAATAGTGCCGTGGACCGCACAAAATATGTGAGAAATGCCCACGCGGTCCACGTGCCCAGCCTTGGATCGCCCGGTCCATGCGCCCAGCCGTGGACCGCCCGATCCACGGTGGACCGCAGAATCAGGCTCCAGTAGTGCGCCTGGGCTTGGGCGGACCTGCAATGGGCCTGGGCTGCACCCGCATGCCCGAGCCTGGGCCGGCCCGCGCACCTGGGCCTGGGCCTGGGCTGGGCCCGCCGCTGGGCCGTGCCCTGCGCATGCCCAGCCTGTGCACTGTCCGCACCTAGGCAGCACCCGCCACATGCAGCCGCGCCGCCGCTGCTCGCCTGCCCACCGCCGTCGCTCGTCAGCTCGCCACTGGCCTGTTGAGAAATATGCCCAAAAGCCAATCATCAACCTGTTGACGGTTAAGCAACCTTGTATTGTAATTAATTGTTAATAATAAATATATTTTGGTATTTTATCACAAGTTTTCATCTTCTAATGAACTCTGTTGTTGTGATGAAGTCCTTAGAACTATTTAAGTTTGATAAAGAGAAGATTTATCGATTAGTCCTTAAAACTGTTCACGACCAAATGATATGTTATTAATAAGGACGACAGCTTCTATCAAGCATAGGTCGCTGTAAGCCATATGGGTTGGTTGTCTTCTTAATCAAGGAGTGTGGAGACACTAGTATGGCATACAGGTGAGATATAAAGGTACATCGTCATTGAACGTGACCAACTCCAGAGCATTCTACTGTTGAGAATGTCTCTGATGGGATATAGGTATAAGT
>KE506326.1:97617-109424 GCA_000441515.1 Elaeis oleifera
AATGGTATGCAATACAATTATATTCATTAGTATTTATATATTTTTTGCTATTATTGTTCATTATTTATTCATTTATATATCAAATTAGTTATATGCATGGTTTAAGCATTGCAGGTATGGCGTTAGGAGGGAGACAACCACGTTCGAGTTTCCAGCCTATCCATGAGGATGAGCCTCCCCCCATTTCCATTGCCGCACCATCGGAGCCACCAAAGGATGCTACAGAGGCGGGTTCGAGTGGTATTTTAATATTTTTATATAATAAAATTTGATTTTAATTGTATCTATTAGGTTTATAGATAGCTATCATACTAATGATTTATTCATTGTTGTTTCAGGCCATTCTCTGCAGGTGGTGAGGTGAGGGTGAAGTCCGTTGAAGAATCTTGTCCTGGAGCATTGGAGATGAGAGCATGAGGGATAGCGTCTCCATATCAGGATTTTGTCTGACTTCACCATGACCATTAGGGGATAGTGCGAGCCATGATAGACTGAGTTGGGCATCATATGCCATAGCTATACCCTTGTGATGCTCTTCGATTGGTGTCATGTTACATTAGCTCAGAAGGAGGTCTTTTATAGCCATTTACAGATAAAATAATATTTAGTAAAATATTTAATTAGCACTGTATTCTTATAATATTTGTTATTGGTAGGCTATATTTGATATTGTTGATTTCGAGCACGATTACAAGCGACGAGCTGTGGATGATCATCTATGCTCACATTTTAAGGATTATCGACATTGCATTCATCACCACTAGTACGCTATAGCATAGGACCAGGAGGTGGAGGCAGTGCGACAGTAGCCATATGACAGCATTAGTATCGAGGACTGGACTGTCATATGTCGAAGGAATGAGGACCCTACATATCAGGTTAAGCATCCAAAATTCTTTTTTCTTTAAAGTTTAATAATTGAATCATTTATTTATAATTTAGTTAGTTACTTACTAATTTAACTGTTAATTGTACAGGATCAATGTGTCTGAAATATCATGAATCGGACGAGACAGACCGTCTCACATTGTGGGGTCTCTAGGCTGTTCACTCACCATATAGAGCAGATGATAAGTAATATCTATTTAGAATATTTTAACTCTTTAACTATTTAAAAATTTTGTTAATTATTTTCAAATTACAGAGAGATGTAGAGAGTGGTGTGCTTCTTGGTAGAATCGAGATCTACCAGCGGATCCACCAACGATGGTTAGGAGAGTGAACGACGGGGAGCCAAGAGCTTTATGTAAATTTTCTAACTATTTTTTTATTAATATTTTGATTTTCAGTACAACTTAGAATAGCTATAACTTTAACTTTCAGGACTGTATGATAGAGATCAGATCCCAGTCTACCCCTGAAGGCTCGATCGCACCCATCGATGATGAGATTTATGATCAAGTGCTTCGTATGATACCTTGTTATATTAGGGGTTAGGACGTAGGATCAGAGCTCCCCTATCCTCACGCTCGTCCAGGGCTAACGTCCATGCTGCATGAGATGCTTGGTTGGCGGAGATACAGAGATAGGCTGCTGAGGATCGACAGTGAGCTGATGAGTTGGCTGTACGTATCGACTCATACTAGTTGCTCCAAACGTAGATGATGGAGCGGACGATGCAGATAGAGTAGATGATGGAACTGATAAGGCAGCAGTAGGCCAATCCGTCATACTCCATCCATTCTCCTTCTCTAGATGCTGATGCTTGATGGTCAATGGTTTATTTTATATTTTATATTTTATTTTGGACCTCTTATAATTATTAAAATTATTTTCTATAATTATATTTTAATATAATAAAATGATCTAGTTTATTTATGGGTTCATTTTGTGAATTTTTATTTTATTTTATAGATTATAAATATAAATATTAAAAATATAATTAAAATATATATATATATTATTTTTTAAAAAAATATTATATTTTAATTAATGATGAAATTATTTATGATGGAATATCCATCGTAAATAATTTATATTTTTAAATTTAAAAATCCTTCTTAAAATTATTTACGATCGAATAGTTTATCATAAATAATATTTTTATGATGTAAATTTTCATTATAAATAATTATTTATTTTTAAAAAAATTTAAAATATATTTTAAATTATTTGTGATGAAAAATTTTGATCACAAATAACCTTATTAGAGAAAAATCAATTAGTCACTAATATTTTATTTATGATGTAAATTTACATCATAAATAATTTATTCAAATAATTTAAAAATAAAAAATTGATAAAAGTATTTCATCATAAACAATATTATTAGCGATGAAATTTTATTCCATCATAAAATATTATCTGCATCCCTATTTTTAGCAGCTAATTATTAGCAATAAAATTTTATCATAAATAATTATTTATGAGGAAAATTTAGTATTTGCAATACTTTTTTTGCATCACAAATATCCTTTTTATTGTAATGATAAAATCTGAAATTAGAAATTAGCATGCATGGATCATATCAATGTATGCAGTGGATCATATCTATATCTAATCTGAGTTCAAAACTCGATATCTGAGTGCAGATAGCTGATCATCATAATTGAAAATATGGATCTAAGGTCCTTCTAATTGCTTGCAGTCGCACAGGATATCCGACCTCTACAGGATATTCATATGAAGTCTTGATGCTGATCGATCTCCTCGAGAGTGCTAGATCGCATGAAGACCATGGGATGGCTAATTCAAACATCTTCTTCAAACCACTCAGACTCTTCCAAAGGAGAAGAAGACTGATAGAGGATTATTAGCTAGTAGGAGAAGATGTAGAAGGGAAACTATTTTCTCTCCTTTTTCCTCTCTTCCTAAACCTAGAATCAGAACCCTAGGGAACCCAAAAAGCTCACACCCAAGAGGAATAGATTTCCTTTGTTTTCATGCACAGAAAGCCCTCCCCACTCTCGATTTCATGCCCCCACTCAGAAAACTTTCTCACGGTAAAAGATCAACCCTTTTTGTCGAACAAAAATGGAAGTCATTTTATGGTGGGCGATGAGCTGTAGATAGGGATAAGGATAAGAGTTAGTTTTAGTTCAAATTCAAAACTCTTTTGAATTTAAACCTAACCATTCTTATCCATACCCATGGGAGGGCTACAAGAGCTGTTGGCATGATGAATTCTCCATGCAAATTCTAAATTTGCAATAAGAAACATGGTGTGGATATAGGGTCGGCGCTAGGGAGGAGTCCAATCTAATTTGGACTCTTTAGGTTAATTCACTTAGGTTCAATCCAAACCAATTTAGTTAAAGCATACGATAAGATCAAACCTAATCCTATTAGGTAGCTAATTTACTCAATTAAATCCTAATCAAATCAAGATTCAATCAAACTCAAGTTCTGATCAAATTAGGAACGAATCTCCCTTAGTGATTAGGTCATCTCATAACCTAATTGGATCAAACCTAATTGAATCCAATTTAATTAGACTTGATTCAAATTTTAATGCTCAATCAAAGTGAGCTAATCAGCAATCTAATTATTAATTAATTTTCACATAATTTACTAATCCGTAGTAAATTATTTATTGTAACTTTTGTACAAGATTAATCATCAATCATATTGATGATTATATCCTTGAACAATTCTCAATTGTTGATCAACCATCAGATCAGACAGAAACTTCTTTTATGTGTGACCCCATAAGTTTGAACCTAAGTCGGTAGCACAAAAATAAATTTTATACTAATCGAAGTGATCATCTAGCAATGATACCCGACATCCGGATAGGTCGAAAGATTGTAAAGCAACATTCAAGAATCCTAGCATATGGTTACTGTATAATTCATTCCTTTAACCCTCAATGCTCAGGATGATCCAGAGTCAAATTGTCAACTCTTAATCAGTGCATCCATATAGTATCTCAATCTCAAAAATCTTATGACTCCTCATAAGGACAACTCTGGCCAAGAATTTGCAAAATTGAGATATATCGGAGCATTATCTCCAACAACTTAGAGCGATCAACCCTATCTTGACTCACACGTCAACTTAACAAGTACTTGACTACATCCAAAATCTTTCATCACTGTATTAGAAATACAGGTAGTCCGACATCAAAGTATCATTGCTTGCAAGTCATCGTGGTGATCTCAGATCGGAGGGACACTTATACGCATATCCTTCACAAGCTACTCTTGACAGAAGAGTGCTCTACAGTTGGATCACGTTCAGTGAGATATACTCCTATATCTCATCTGCATGTTATACCAGTATCTCCATACTTCTTAGTTATGAGGACAACCAACCCATATGACACACAACGATCTACACTTGATAAATATTATCATCCTAATAATAACGTATCTTTTGGTCGTGAAGAATTTTAAGAACTATATGATAAATTCTCCTTCATTGATTAAAAAGTAGTTCTAAAGACTTCATCATAATACAGAAGTTTAATAAAGAAGATGCATAATTTATGATGAAAATATCAAATAACTTTTATTAATCAATAATTCATATACAATTTATAATGAGCTCAATTGTCAACAGATTGATAATTGGCTTAAGGATATAATTTCTAATAGAATCTCCTCAGATGTGATCGAGCACATCTTCTTGGAGAGATGAATGCCATGCCTAAGGGATAACAGGCTCTTTTTAGAGTTTTCATACTGAACCTCTTCAGCACTTTCTCTATGTATATTTCTGTGAAAGGCCAAGTATCCTCTTAGATCTATCTCTATAGACCTTTATACCAAGGATATAAGATGCCTCTCCTAGATCTTTTATGAAGAATTTCTTAGATAATCAATTTTTGACTGAAGTCAACATGAGAATATCATTCTCAATAAGAAGGATGTCATCCACGTATAATACGAGGAACATCACAGCACTCCCACTGACCTTCTTGAATACACAATGTTTCTCTTCATTTTTGATGAAATCAAATTATTTGATTGTATTATTAAAATGAATATTCCAACTCTGAGATACTTGCTTTAATCCATAAATAGATCTACGCAGTTTGTAGATTTTGTGATCTTCATTATAGAAGTAAAATCTAAAGGCTGCTCTATATAGATATCCTCTTCAAGATATCAATTTAGAAAATAGTTTTTACATCCATCTTCCATATCTCATAATCATAATAACCTGCAATGGCAAGCAATGAATGGATGGACTTTAGCATAGCTACAAACGAAAGATATCCTGATAGTTAATACCATCATGCTGACTATAACCTTTTGCTATCAGCCTAGCTTTATAGGTCGCTACCTTTCTATCTACACCAATTTTCTTTATAATCCATTTACATCCAATGGGTACTATACCTTCTGGTGGATCTATCAAGGTCCATATTTGGTTCGTATGCATGAAGTCAATCTCTGACTTTATAGCATTCAACCACTTCTCGGAGTCAATGTCAACATCATCTTGTCATAGATTTTAGGATCATCTACATGTTCCTTATCGCTCATGAAGAGTACTTTCTGTACCTTCTCTATGGTCATCTCTATGTATCTTTCAGGAGAACGGGAGACTCTACTAGATTTATGAGGTGATGGAGGTACTACATTTACTAGCTTGATTTGAGTAGGTTCTAATTGGTCTATGACCTGCTGGTCTTCAGAGATTTTCTCTTTGAGCTCAATTCGCCTCCCACTACTTCCATCTTGGATAAGCTATTTTTTAAGAATATGGTATGTCGGCTCACAATCACATTATGATCCTTTGAAAAGTAAAATAATATCCTAATGACTCTTTAGGATATCCTATAAAATGAGCTCTCATAGACCTAGTCTCTAATTTATCTGCCTGTTGTCTTTTGACATAGGTCGGACATCTCCAAGTCTTGAGGTGACCAAGATTCGACTTCTTACCATGCCACATTTAATATGGCATAGTAGAAATAGATTTAAAGGGTACTCTATTCAATAAATAGATCGTAAAAAGTAAAGCATGTCTCCAAAAAAATAAAGATAAATCAGTAAAACTCATCATGGATTGGACCATATCTAATAGGATCCTATTCTTCCTTTTAATACCCCATTGAGTTGGGGTGTACCAGGAGGTATCCATTATGAGACTATGTTATTTTTTTTGAGATATTTTTAAAATTATTTAGTAAGATATTTTTCTCCTTGATTTGATCGAAGAACCTTAAGAGATTTTTCAGTTTGTTTATCTACTTTCCATCTAAATTCTTTAAACTTTTCAAAGACTTTAGATTTATATTTCATAAGATACACATATCCATACTGTGAGTAATCATCGATAAAGATAATGAAGTAGAGATAACTATCTCTGGTCTGCACATCGAATGGGCCACATATATCAGTGTGTACCAGGGCAAGTAATTCAGTGATCCTCTCCCCATGTCCCATAAAAGATAATTTGGCCAATTTTCTTGAAGACAAGATTTATAAACCAAATACGACTCACAATTCAATGAGCTAAGGATCCCATTCTTTTCAATTTATTTAACCTGTCCTCTCCTATATGGTCAAGTCTAAGGTGTTACATATACCTATAGTTTATCTCATCTCTAGATCTCTTAGATCCTACAGCACTCACTATCTACTCAGATACATTCATAGATACATCAACATATAAATGATAGAGACTATCAAATAAAAATTATATGTAATAAATTTATTAAATTGAATAGTAGTCTTTATTAAATTAAAATATATTCTTCCTGTGCTAGTATAGATACAAAAATCATATTCCTACTAGCAGCAGATATATAATAACAGTCTCTAAAAACTAGATTAAATCTCGATGATAATCACAAAGGATAGGTGTCAATGGCCACAGTAGCAACTCTTACTTTATTGTCGATCCGAAGGATCATCTCACCTTTCCTTAGTCTCCTATTTTTATTAGATGTATGTCCTAGAAGCCAATATGGCTGTCATATTATAATAAATCTAGGACATAATTTTATACTTAATACATAATTAAATCAATAAAGGATAAGTTTAATTTTATTCAAGAGTGATGTGTCTTTGAATTATCTATAGAATTAATACTTCGATACATATTCTCAAGGTATTAAAAATTAGATGCATGCATAATTAATTCCTAAATGCTTCTGATCATAGTATCATCATGAGGATGATGATTGATTCAGATAGACCGGCATACAAATCACTTTCTTTAAAGTAGATGAGTCTCTGATCTACAGTGTAGAGATACTGAGCAACGAGTGCAGATAGTTGTTAGAGAACAACTAGTACTGAGCGTGACCATACGAAAGATCACTTGAATTTCTACTCGATCATTTGTGATCATCTCGATGCAATAGTTGTACGAATAGTTTTTGATCTACGATGGTACGATTGCTCGTAGTGAGACTGCTAGAGTTTGACTGATACATAAACATAATCTCGTTGAGATCTTGTAGTAGATATTAGTGACAGTTGATCCACTGTAGGAATAGGATGCATATCTAGAAAGAATCTATCGATTTGATAGAGAGAAGTAGTCCTATGAGATTTAAGATACTAAGTCTGAGAGTCTGTGGCCACAGCAGTGTGATTAATAAAAAAAATTTATAAAATCATAATTAGACTTGAGCTAATCGAATCTATCATATGACTGATGATGAAGTTTGATAATTTATCCATAACCTGCCATCTAGTCATCACAATAGAGGGACTGAATCACATGTTAACTATATCTTGAGATTCTATTTGGTTCTACTGGGTTACCACTACATATTGTTAGGTATCACTGGTGGATTGTGAGAGCTCACTAAGATTGCTCAAGATCGATAATTCTTGATGAGTTAGAGTGGAATCGTTTCGATCCATTGAAAGAGTTTTAATGATACTATAATAGAGATCATGGTATATCTCACTATCAAAAAAATTGAATCTATGGAGTCACACAATAAAAGATTAGATTTAGAATAAGTAATTGGACTTATGAAGTCTCAATTAGATTTAGAAAACCCTATTGGGTTTAGGTAACCTTGCTAGCATATGGTTGAATCTAATTTTTTTTACACTTGAATTACTTATTTGATAAGATTAATTCAAATTAATTATCTACTAATAATTTAAATAAATTAAATTTATTGAGCTCCAATTGTTGGGTGCCTAAGATTTTGGATCATATGCATTAAGGGTTCAAATCCTTAATAAAATTTCTTGATTGTTTGCATTGGAGTGCCACTTGATTTGATCAAGTTGGACGTGCCCACATGATAGAGGGCATATGGGACCAGCATGGGGCATTCCTTAAGCCCTATGTGGCATGTGAGAAAGTGGGTGAAAAGGCTCCAATAGTTGGCACCTCATGGATCTCCTTAATGGGGTCAAATATCTAAAGTTATAAGGATTCCTAATGCAAGTAGAACTTGTATTAAGAGACTATTTGATTTTGAATAGGATTCAAATCTTTTATCTATTTAAAAGGGACCTTCTCGAAGGCTCTAATCATTAGATTTTTAGCAGCCCCAGGCCTCCCAAAAGTCTCCCCACGCCTCCCTCTCTTCTCCCTTTTGGTTCCAATGCCCAAAAGTATTGCACATCCTCCATCTCCATGCCCAAAAGGTGTTTGGGCATCCCTCCTTACTTGCTGGTTTTCAGATCTTGATTGCTTCATAATCAAAAGAAGAAGAGTAAGAAAAAAAGAGAAGAAAAAGATCAAGAAAGGATCAAAGAGTTGATCACGATCTAAGCTCCATTCAGATTCGTAGGATGATTATTCTTGAAGAAGAAATATCAACACCATAGAGGGCTGTTCCAGACTGATCCTGAGTGGATACCCATAGAGGTCGAGCACTTACGTGACTAAGAAAGAACCTACTCTCTTTTAGATATAAATTCAAAGAAAGAATTGCGAAATAGTTATTGTGATTCGATCACATATTTAATTTCAGTATAAAATTTAGTATATATTCAATTTCAGCATATGAAGTAGGTCCTTATGTTATATATTTTATGCATACATGATTTAGATTAAAAGATATTTTAATCTTCTATTTTACTATATTATTTAGAGAAAAAATTTTAAATATATATGCATACCTCCACATAAAATTCTAACTATGGTATCAGAGCCACGGGTTTCATATGCATGATATTGACATACATATTTTGAAAAAATTTAAAATTAATTTTCTTAATATATGAGATATATAGATAATTATTTAAATCTAAATTATTTAGATTTAATTTTAATTCATATCTTCGATATGTGAAGGCATGCATAGATCTAAAATTTGTTCTAGATAAGATTCTTATTTATGTATATGTGATATATAGATGTATACATAAATTAAAATTATTTGATCTGATTTATGATTTATATATGAAATATATAATTGCATATTTAGGTTAAAATTATTTTTAATTTGATTCATAATTTATATATGAGATATATGATACATGTTATGATCTGAATTTTTGTTTAGAACTGAATTTTACATACATATATGAGATATATGCTTGTATGTTAAATCTAAAAATTAGTTTCATGATTTAAAATTATTTTTATACAAAAATTTAGATCTAAATTTAATTTAGAATCTAAATTTATATTTGTATATGAAGATTTTTGATCATGGGTAAATCAAAAATTAGGTTATGTAATTAGATTGTATCTAGAGTTTATTTGAATATAATGGGTCTAATTCGATTAGATAATTGATCAAATTGAGTCAAGAGTTAATTAAGATTAGGTCAATTAAGTTTTAAAATCATACAATTATTATCGATAAAAAATTGATTAAATTCTATATATAGAATAGATTAATCTAAAGACCTAATTCAGTTTGATGGCTGAGCCTGATTCACTTAAGCCAATCTATTTAGATAAATTGACCTATTGGTGTCTATGATAAGTAATTAAGAGATGATTATTTAATTAGTTTCGTAAGTTGATCTGGCCAATTTATTAGTGTTTAAAGAAAGCAATGGGGGGACCCCACCGATCTCTACTTACCTGATCAATTTGAAAGATTGATTCCTGAATAAGGTTGCATGATAGTTTGATTTAGCCCATGCCAATTAGATCGATCATATGATGATTGATTAGATGGGACCTAAATCTAAATCTCTCCATAAATATTAAGTTCATAGGTCTTCCATGATTGTAGATGTGTGGATGTGATACTGGTGTTTATTGTTCTTTGCTGGTCATAGTAGTTCAGTTGTATCGAAAATATGCAACCACTCTATTAGCAAAGAGTTACTCCAGAGTAAGGATGGAGTTAGGTCCAATAACTATTAGGAGAGAGACCCAATGATCACTTTGTACCTACTTATGAATGGTGGATTAGATTTAACTAAAAAGTGTGGTCAATAATTGTTAGGTGAGCCCACATAATTTAGAGATCAAATCGCTGCAACATGCTTAGAGATGCATCTGGACAAAGATTTATCTATGCATCGATGTGCGCATTACCAATAACTATTAGATGAGATG
Organism: Elaeis oleifera; assembly: GCA_000441515.1. Classification (NCBI taxonomy): domain Eukaryota; kingdom Viridiplantae; phylum Streptophyta; class Magnoliopsida; order Arecales; family Arecaceae; genus Elaeis; species Elaeis oleifera. The sequence goes on from KE506326.1 coordinate 108,004, forward strand.
TATGGCATCAGTGGACCGTAACACCCATTAGAAATCCAGTTGTTGCGTTAGGATTTTCGCTTTCCACCCAGAGAGTGTAGGGATCTGAAAAAATAATGGGAGTCTTTGTTTGCTTCTTAAAGTCCTTAGAATAAATATAAATTTAAAGTATAAAAGTCTAACTTAAATCTCTATTCTTGCAGTTAAATTATGTCAGCTTCAAACCCTCTAGCCTGCATCCTTGAGTCCAATCGTTTGATCGAAATTAATTTAAAGACTGGCTTAGAAGCCTCAGGATTGTTCTAACTTCTAAAAAATTAGGTTATGTACTTGATCAAAAACCTCTAATATTACCAAACTATCCTACTGCTAAGCAAAGAATAGAATATAAAAAGTGGACGGATGAAGACAATCAGATTAAGTATTATGTGCTGGCTTTCATGTCAAACAAATGCAGAGCCAACATGAGCATATATCCATTGTCAAGGCTATGATCACTTATCTACAAGAGTTGTATGATGAGCAGAGCCACACAATGTGCTTCGAAGTGTCTAAAAGACTCTTCAATCTGGAGATGCATGAAGGGAGTCAGTCCATAAGCACTGTATGACAGTGATCAAGGACATTGAGGAGCTTGAGAAGCTCGAGCTTAATATGCAAAAAAAATTACAAATGAATTTGATCTTTCAATTCTTTACAAGTTCATATAGTCAATTTATTATAATTTTATATGAATAAATTAGATTGCACTATACTTGAACTGATCAACATGTTGGTCACTACTGAGAAAACTTTGAAGAGTTCAAAAGGTACTATTCTCACTGTGGAGCAGACTTCTTTATCTAAGAGAAAGTCTAGTTGGAAGAAGCAGAGTAAACCCATGAAGAAGTAGAAGAAAGAAAGCAAGCCAAAAAAGATATTCCGAAGAAGGCTGAAGCAAAGAAAAATATTTTACTATAATGCCAAAGGTCATTGGAGGAGAAATTGTCCACTCTATCTGGAGAGCCTAAAGACCACAAAGGATAATAAACCTTCAAAAGGTATGCTCGTAATTGAATCTAACCTAACGATTTCTTCTACTTCTAGCTGGGTATTGGACTCTGATTCGAGTGCTCGTATATGTACTTCAATGCTGGATCTAATAGAAAGTAAGAGGTTGAGGGGAGGTGACATGACCCTTCAGATCGGCAATGCAGCAAAAGTTACTGCAGAAGTCGTTGGCACTTATCCTCTTCGATTACCGTCAGAATTTAGATTAGATTTAAAAGATCGTTATTTATTCCTATAGCTAGTTAGAATTTGATTTCCATGTCTGTGCTAGCATAAGATGGTTTGGTTTAATTTAATAAGATTTTATTTATTTATTTATGAAATAATTAATTGTATATGGTCTTTAATTGACAGTTTTTATCACTTGCATGTTGATGCGAATGTGAATTAAA
>KE506326.1:109444-124771 GCA_000441515.1 Elaeis oleifera
TTTAATAAAGATTTTTATTTTATTTATTTATGAATAATTAATTGTATATGGTCTTTTAATTGACAGTTTTTATCACTTGCATGTTGATGCGAATGTGAATTTAAACGAGTAAGTAGTGAGTACCGGAGATCAAAAGAGACTGAGAGATGAAATTAACTAAAAATTTTTATGGCATCATAGACTAGGCCATATTGGAGTGGACAAGGTTAAACAAACTGAAAAAAAAAAGGATCTTTGGTTCTTTTGATTCAGAGTCATACCCAGCTTGTGAATCTTACTTTTGAAAAAAATGATCAAGTTACCCTTTGTGGGATATGGGGAAAGGGTCATCGAGTTACTTGCCCTGGTACACATCGATGTGTATGGGCTATTTGATGTACAGGCTAGGGATGATTATAGCTACTTCATTACCTTTACCAATGATCTATCATGGTACGGATATGTATATCTAATCAAATACAAGTCTGAAGCCTTTGAAAAATTCAAGAAATTCATAAACGAAGTAGAAAAATAAGCAGGCAAACCCATTAAGATTCTTCAAGATTTTTCGATCCGATCGAGGAGGTGAATATCTTAGTCAAAATTTTTTGAGATATCTTAAGGACAATGGCATAGTCTCTCAATGGACTCCTCTTGAAACATCTCAGCTCAACGGAGTATCCGAAAGGAGGAATAGGATCCTATTAGATATGGTCAGGACCATAATAAGCTTCACTAATTTATCCTTATATCTTTGGAGATATGTCTTATTAACTGTAATTTATTTATTGAATAAGGTTTTATCAAAATTTATTCCTACCACATCATATGAGATATGGTATGGTAAGAAGTCGAGTCAGGTTATCTTAAGATTTGGGGATGTTCGATTTATATTAAAAGATAGATGGCTGATAAATTAGAGGATAGATCTGTGATAACTCATTTTATTAAGTATTCAAAAAAATTAATGGGATACTACTACTTTTCACAAGATCACAATATGATTGTGAGTCGGAATGTCATATTTTAGAAAATAGTTTATCCAAGATGGTGGCAGTAGAAGGTTAGTGGAGCTTGAAAAGAAGGTTTCTAATAAGCAAAGAGCTATGGAGCCTCAGAAACCCATTATTCATGAGCTAATAGTTGATATTCCTCCACCACCTTGTAGATCTAGTAGGGTCTTCCATCCTCCTAAAGGTACATGGGTATGCTTACGGAGGAAGTAGAGAAAATATTCCATATAGGAGATAAGGGTCATGGTGATGATGCTAATACTTTTGATGAGGCAATGTCTAACATCAATTTTGAAAAATAATTAGATGTAATAAAATCAAAAATTGACTCAATGTACTCGAACCAAGTATGAACCTTAATGGATCCACTCGCGGGTATAGTACCTATTGGTGTAAATAGATCTACAAAAGAAAAATAGGTGCAGATGGTAAGGTAGAGATCTATAAAGCTAAGCTCATGGTAAAAGGTTATAGTCAGTGCGAGGGATTGACTATGAAAAATTTCTCATCCATAGTCATACTGAAATCCATCCATAGTTTACTTATTATTGCAGCTTATTATGATTATGAAATCAAGCAAATAGATGTGAAAACTACTTTCGTGAATGGATATCTTGAGAAAGATATCTATATAGAGCAGTCTTTGGGTTTCATATCTGGTGATGGTGATCACCGAGTCTGCAAGCTATAAAAATCCATATATAGATTAAAACAAGCTTCTCGAAGTTGGAATCTTTGTTTTGATGATGCGATCAAATCGTTTGATTTCATTAAGAGTAAAGAGGAACCTTATGTATACAAGAGGTCAGTGGGAGTACCATAACATTTCTTATATTATACGTGGTGATATTCTCCTCATTAGGAATGATATTTTCATGCTAATCTTGGTCAAAAGATGGTTGTCCAAGAAATTCTCCATGAAAGACCTAAGAAAGGCATCCTATATTCTTGAAATTAAGGTTTATAGAGATAGATCCAAGTGGATGCTTGCCTTTTCATAGAAAAGTACAAAGTGAAGATGCTGAAAGGGTTTAGCAAAAAAAATCCTAAAAGGGAACATCTATCTCTTAGGTATAGGAGTATGCCATGTTATGTACTCAATTTGATATAGCTATTGCTGTGAATGTCACAAGCAGATATCAGTCGAATTCAGATTGGGAGTGCTGGATTGCTGTGAAAATATTCTTAAGTACTTGAGAAGGACTAAGAAGTTATTCCTGATCTTTAGAGAAGAGTCAGAGCTAAGAGTGAGGGGATACACAAATGCTGATGATAGAATGTCTACATCAGAGTGTATTCTTATACAATGTTGGTTTGATATGTTGGAAAGGTTCCAAATAACTGATCGATTGAAGTTGAGTATGCTATAAATGTGGAGGATGAAATCTAATTTAATGTTAGTTGCAGAACTGGATGCCATATCATGAGATGCTATGACTATATACTGCAAAGACAACGGCGCCGTAGCCCTTGCTAAGGATCCAAGATTTCACTAGAAGTCTAAGCACATAGAGCAGTGGTATATGCGACAACCTCGAAAAGAACATGTCGAGATATGAAGAGTAGACTCTATGGACAACGTGATAGATCCGCTAACAAAGCAATTGAGCGAGCCAAAGATGAAAATCCACCTTGAGAAGATGGGACTTAAATTAGTAGTCAATTGACTTTAGTCTAAGTGAAAGATTGTTAGATGTATGTCTTAGAAGCTAATATGGCTGACACATTATAATAAATCTAGGATACAATTTTATACTTAATACATTGATTATATCAATAAAAGGATAAATTTAATTTTTATTCAAGAGTGATTCATCCTTGAATGGTCCATAAAATTAATACTTCGATACATATTCTCAAGGTGTTGAGAATTAGAGGTATATATAATTAATTTCTTAATGCTCTCAAACATAGTATCATCATGAGGATAGTGATCGATCTGGATAGACAGATGCATAGATCCCTTTCTTTAGAGTAGATGAGTCTCTAGTCTACAGTGTAGAGACACTGAGCGATGAGTGTGGATAGTTGTTAGAGAACAACTAGTAACTGAGCATGACCACATGAGAGATCATTTAGATTTCTACTCAATCGTCAGTGATCGTCTCGATGTTATAGTTATGTGAATGGTTCTTTGACCTATGATGGTATGATTGCTCGCAGTAAGACTGCTAGAGTTTGATTGACATATAAACATGGCCTCATTAAGACCTTGTAGTGGATGTTGGCAATAGTTGGTCCACTATAGGAGTAGGATGCACATCTAGAAGAAATCTATCGATCTTTATAGAGAGAAGTAATCCTATGAGATTTGAGAGGCTAAGTCCGAGAGACTGTGGCCATAGCAGTGTGATTAATGAAAAAGAATTTTTATGAGGATCATAATTGGACTTGAGCTAATCGAATCTATCATATGACTAATTGTGAGATTTGACGATTTATCTATGAGCTACCATCTAGTCGAGACTTATGATAGAGGGACTGAATCATACATTAACTACACCTTGAGGTTCTATTTTGATTCTACTATGTTGCCATTGTATACCACTATGTGTCACTGGTGGATTGTGAGAGCTCATTATGATTGCTTAGGATCGGCAATCCTTGATGAGTTAGAGTGGAATCATTCTGATCTATTGAAAAGAGTTTTAATGATACTATGATAGAGATCATGGTATATCTCACTACCAGATAGAATTGAACCTATGGGTCATACAACAAAAGATTATACCTAGAATAAGGGCTTATGAAGTCTCAATTGGGTTTAGAGAAATCATATTGGGTTCAGGATAACCTTGCTAGTACATGGTTGAACTCAATTTTTTCTTTACACTTGAATTATTTATTTGATAAGAATAATTTAAATTAATTATCTATTAATAATATAAATGAATTAGATTCATTGGGCTCCAATTATTACATGCCTAGGGTTTTGGATCATATACATTAAGGGTTCAAACCCTTAATAAAATTCTTTGATTGTTTGCATTAGGACGCCACTTAATTTGATCAAGTTGGACATGCTCACATGATAGAGGGTGTGTGGGACCAGCATGGGGCATCACCTAAGCCCCATGTGGCATGTGAGAAAGTGGGTGAAAATCCTCCAATAGTTGGCACCTCATGGATCTCCTAAAGGGGGTCAAATATCTAAGGCTACAAGGATTCTTAATGCAAGTGGGACTTGTATTAAGGAGCTATTTGATTTTGAATCAGATTCAAATATTTTATCTATTTAAAAGGAGCATTCTCTATGGCTCTAATCATCAGATTTTCAGTAGTCCCACGCCTCTCAAAAGTCTCCCCATGCCTCTCTCTCTTCTCCCTTTGGTTCTGATGCCCAAAAGTATTAGGCGTCCTCCATCTCCACACCCAAAAGGTGTTTGGGCATTCCTTCTTATTTGCTGATTTTCAGATCTTGGTTGCTTCATAATCAAGAAAAGGAGAGCAAGAAAAAAAGAGAAGATTAAGATTAAGAAAGAATCAAAGAGTTGATTGTGATCTAAGCTTCGTTCAGATTCGTAGGATGATCATTCTTAGAGAAGAAAGATCAACACTATAGAAGGTCGTTCTAGGTTAATCCTGAGTAGATACTCATAGAGGTCGGATACTTATACGATTAAAGAAGAATCTACTTTCTTTCATATTCAGATTCAAAGAAAGAAATTATAAAATAGGTATATGATTCGATCACATATTTAATTTCAGCATATGTTCAATTTCAGCATGTGAAGTAGATCCTTGTATTCTATATTTTATGCATGCATGATTTAGATTAAAAGATATTTTAATCTTCTATACCACTACATTATTAAAAAAAAAATTTTAAAACATCCATGCATGCCCCTGCACAAAATTCCAACAACTTTCTCCCAGACCCTGCATTGAAGTGTACAAATGAGCACTAAAACTAGAGTCTATGACCCAACTAGAAGTAGAAAAAATTGTTAAGTTTGATTCAATTATGAGCAGATCTGACATACTTTCAGAAGGTGTGTCACCCTTTCTTTTCTTTAGGCTCTCTAGGTATGTCAAGCAGTTCCTCCTCCAGTGGCCGTCAACATTGTAATGAAAATATTTTCTTTATCAGCCACTTTCTTGAGAGTGTCCTTCTTTGACTTACTCTCTTGCTTTTGCTTCTTCATAGGCTTTACTTCTTTTTCAAGCAGACTTTCTCTTAAATTTAGATACCCACTCAACAGCAAGAATAGTGCTCTTTGAACTTTTCAAAGTCCCCTTAGTAGTCACTAACATGTTCACCAATTCAGGCAGAGTGCGATCAATTTGTTCATATGGTAGTTTATTATAAACTATCCATATGAACTAAGAAGAGATTGTAGGATCAACTCCACTTGCAATTCCTTATGCATAGTCACTCCAAACCTCTCAAGCTCTTCTAGGTCTTTAATCATTGTCAAATAATGATCATAAACCGACTGTCCTTTACGTATTTTGGTGTTGAAGAGTCTCTTAAACATTTCATAGCACATAGTTCGGCTCTGCTCACCATACAACTCTTGCAGGTGAGCTATCATAGCCCTGACAGTTTGCATATCCTCATGCTGGCATTGAAGTTCATTAGTCATCGATGCCAAATATAGCACTTAACCTTATTGCCATCATCTGTCCATTTTCTTAATGCTGTCTTTTGTTTAGTAGTTGGACGATTTGGTAAACTAAGGGTCCTGATCAAGTACATAGCCTATCTTTTCTAAGTTCAAAATAATTCTGAGATTTCTAAGCCAGTTCTTGTAGTTGTTTCGATCAATCGATTGGTTTTAGAGTTTGGACAAAAGGATTGGAAGCTGACATTGTGAATTGTAGAAAGAAGAGATTCTAATTAGATTTTGTACTTGATTTTTAATTTATTTTAGAGTCTTTTAAAACAAACGTTACTCCCATTATTTCCTCGAGTCTCTTACACTCCTTAGGTAGAGAAATGGAAGTCCTTCACGATTAGGGCTTCTAGTGGGTACTACAGTCGCACTGACATACGGCATCTCACTTGATAGATATTGGTGACATGTATACCAATAAGTGGATAACTCTTATCTAATGCTTCTCAAGCATGTTGCAGCGATTTGGTCTCTATATCATGAAAGCCTCACCTGACAGATATTGATCCCACTCCTCAGTTAAGTCAGACCCACCATTTAATACTAGAGCAAAGCCATCATTAGATCCCTCACTTGATAGATATTTGGCCCAACTCCATCTTTATCCTGCAACATCTCATGTAATAGAGTGATTGCACCCTCTGATATAACTGAACCACTATATCCAGCCGAGAACAATCAACACCAGAAAAGTGCCTGCACATCTACAATGGTGAAGACCGCTAGACTTAATATGTAAGTGATGAGATTTGATTTAGGTCTCTTCTTTTAATTATTTTAATTTACATATTATGTAAATCTATAATTAAGGATCCAATTGAAAGATTCTCAATTGGTTCACCAAGATCGGAACTATGATGCAAATGCAACATGTGTGGCAAACTCAACACTAGGCACCCAACGGAATTCAATCAACAATTGATCAGGTAAGGTCAAGATTGGTGGGCGGCTCTCTGTGCATGAGCAACAGTCCTAATTAAGTAACCATATTTCTATCACTTTCCTTAGACACCAATTAATCAATCAATTCCAATTGGTTCAGCCCATTGGTTTCGGCCATTATGGATTGCAAATTGCAAAGCAATTGTGTGTTCATGATACACTCTTCTTCAAGAGTCGTAGTGATCCAAAAGATCACCGCATGTATCTATGATAACACCCTTATGATTATCTCATAATTTAGATTTGAATGATCCCATGTTCATGTTAAATTCTTTTGGTTGTTTTATATCAGCAATCTTTTATCATCCTAGAACAACCTACCAGCATAATGAGTTATGCCAGGACAACCTTATATCAGGATGATTCAGGATTGATTTTAAAATATTATTTTATATTCAATCAAATTATATTAATTTGATAGCATCCATGCAATTATAGATCACATCAAGATTGGTCTCTATTTATAAACATCATTTCATGCATGAACATATAATAAAGGCAAAATTCAGATCTTATTAATTCAGATCATATGAACATTAGATAAGAATTCAAGATGCTTGAACATATAATCACCATAATTTTTAGATCATAAATAATTTTGATCTACAAATTTTAACATGAACATCAAGCATCTGAATTTTAGATATGAAAATAAATTTTTAGATCTTAAAATCCATTTACCGATCATCAAAATTTGATTTTTAGATCTGAAAAGAGATTTTTAGATTTGAAAACTTTTGCACAATCAAGAATCGTTCTTGATTTCAGTTCTTGAAAATAATTTTTAGATCTGAAATTAATTCTTTTAAAGAGTAAAACATAGATTTTCAGATCAAGAAAATAGATTTTTAGATCTAAAAACTTGATTTCAATCTTGCAATGTAATGACTGCTCTGATATCACTTAAAGGAAACGCTATCTGATGGCAGTTCTTATGCATGCTGAATTTAAATTTTATTTATATGTATAGCAGAATAAATGATTTTAGATTAAAATAATTTAAATCTAATTAGATCTAATCTAACAAGCATGCACAGAGATCAAGTCTCATATCCGGGAATCATTACATAAACAAGATTTAGATCTGTTCTATTAAAATTTAAAATTTTATCTTTGCACGGATAGATCTTCACTGCAATCTGAAAATCATGGATGTCTCTTGAGGTTTCTTAGAGCCACATAAGCATCCGGCTTCTATGGATATCCACATAGAACTGATCTTGATTAGGAGGCTCCAAAGATCATCGGGTGCTAACTCCCTTGTAGATTTTTCTCCCGTCAAATTAAATCTAATTTCTTCTTTTTATCTTCTCAAGAAAGCGGAAGAGGATGATGAACTAGAAGAAGGAACAGGACTTCTCTCTTGGGCAGCAACAAGAAGGAAGAGGTCCTTCTATGTCGGCAGCAAGGAGAAGGAGAAGAAAGAAAGTGGGGTGACAAAAAGAGAGAGGCGAGATGGATCTCATCAATTGCTTAGGGTATCCTCTCCAAAGGGTCCTATTTATAAACCTCAAATCCTTATCCTTTCATGAGATAAATCTGGATCAAATTTAGATTACAAGGATTTGAATCAAATTCAAATCTTAAATCCTATCTAGATAAGGAGATAAGGAGAAGAGGGAGGAGAGAGAAGCCTAGAGGAGATGTACCAACACCTTGGCCTCACCCTCTCTCTCCCTCCTTTTATTACATGCATGCGGATGAAGGGGGAGTCGGCCCTTGCTTCCATGTGGTCGGCATTCCACTTTAGGTGGTGTGTAAAAGGAGAGAGAGTCCTAGTCCAATTAGGAACTCCTCTCCTAACCCTTTTAAATTGGTTCCAAACCAATTTAGATAAGGTTAAGCCAAATCTTATTTGGACTATGAATAGCCCCAAATTGAACCAAATTAAATCTAATTTAATTTATTCAAAGCTTAATCATTAATTAGATGATCAAATCAAATAATTAATGATTAATTCAACAATAATTGCTTAATGTTCCTCCTCTAACTCACTGACCCTTTAGTAAGTGCTCTTTTTTAAGTCTTATAACTTAGTCTAATCATCAATCAAATTGATAATTAAGTTTATCTATGAATGAAATTCATAATTAGATTATTTGATTAAATCAAAACTCTTTTTGTGTGTGACTTTATAGATTCTATTCTATCTGATAGTGAGACATATCATGATCTCCATCATGAATATCATTGAAATCTCTTTCAATGGATTGAAACACTTCCAACTCATCTAATGAGAATTGTTGATCATCAATTAATTTTTGTGGGTCTCAAAATCCACCAGTGACATCTAAAAGCATGTAGTGGTAACCCAACAGAATGGAAGAGTCTAAAACTTTAGGTGTAATTAATGTGTGATTTAGTTCTTCTATCCTGAGTTTCGATAAGACGGAGGTCATAAAAACTCATCAAATCCCATCATCTGTCATATGTAAGATTTAATTAACTCAAGTTCAACTCGTGATTTCTTATGAAAATCTCTTTCCATTAATCATATTGCCGTGGCCGCGATCTTAAAAACTCAGCTTCATAAATCACATAGGACTACTTCTTAACTACTAAAGTCGATAGATCCCGTCTAAGTGTACACCATATTCCTACAGTAAACTTACTGTAGCCAACATATATTGTAAGGACCCACATGACTAGGAGAGCAAGTGAATGTATAGTCAAACTATAGTAACCTCACTATGAATAGTCGAAACATGATAGGTTAAAGAACTACTAACACAACTACAATATCAAAAAGTCACTGACGAGTGAGTAGACATCCAAGTGACTTCTTATTTTGATCACACTTAGTACCGTTGTTCTTTAATAACCATCTACACTCTCACTCAGTATCTCTACATCATACACTCGAGACTTATTTATCCTAAAGGAAGCGATCTGTGCACCAACCTCATCAGATCAATCACCATCCCCATGATGATCTATCAGTTGAGAGTAGTTTAGAAATTAACCATCAATGACACATATTTTAAATTCTCAATTTTTGAGAATATGTGTCATCATCTTGTTAATTTCTTAGATGATTCAAGGACACATAATATGAATGGTATAAAAAATTATCCAATTTTATTAATAATAAATATATCAAGTATAAATTTATATCCTAGAATAATATAATGTATCGACTAGATTGGCTTTTAGGGCATACATTTAATAGGTGATAGCTGAAGGTACCTTGAAGAGCTGAAGGTACCTTGAAGAGTTCAAGGGGCACCGTTCTTATTATGGAGCAGGCTTCATCTTCTAAGAGAAATTCTACTTAGAAGAAGAAGAAGCTTATAAAGAAGCACAAGACTGAGAACAGACTAAAGACGGAAGCTCTGAAGAAGGTCGATGACAAAGAAAGTGTTTCCAATGCAATATTGAAGGCCACTGGAGAAGAATTATCCCGTGTATCTGGCAAGCCTAAAGAACAAAGGAAGGATATACCTTCTGAAGGTATGTCTGACTTGCTCATTATAGAAACTAATCTTATGGTTTCCTCTTCTTCTAGTTAGATTTTAGATTTTGGTTCAAGTGCTCATTTATGCATTTCTATGCAGGGTCTAAAGAAAAGTAGAGGGCTGAGGAAAAGTGAAATCACTCTTTAAGTCGGTAATGGGATAAGAGTTGCTGCTGTGGCCGTGGACACCTATCCTCTATGATTACTGTCAGGATATATTTTAGAACTTAGAGAGACTATTTTTATGTACCTGTAACTAGCAGAAATTTAATTTTATGTCATGCTAGCATAGGATGATTACATATTAATTTCAATTAAGATCAGTATTCAATTATTTTGAAATAAAATTATTGCACATGCCTTTGTGATTGATGGTCTCTACTATTTGCATGTTGATGCATATGTGAATATTAATGAGCAAGTAGCGAATGTCATAGGGTCTAAGAGATCAAGAGATAAGCTAAACCAAAATATCTGTGGCACCTTAGACTAGGCCATATAGGAGAAGATAGAATTAACAAATTGGAGAAAGATGGCCTTCTCGGGCCATTGACTTTAGAGTCATATCCAGTTTGTCTCTCTTATATTCAGGAAAAGATGGCCAAGCTATCCTTTATGGGATATGGGAAAAAAACCACTGAGATATTAGCTCTGGTACATACTAATATGTGTGGTCCATTTGATGTGCAGATTGGGGGTGGTTATCTCTACTTCATAATCTTTACCAATGACTATTCACAGCATAAGTATGCATACTTAGTATGATATAAATCTGAGGCCTTTGAAAAGTTTAAGAAGTTCAAATATGAAGTGGAGAAGCAAACATGAAAATCTATAAGAATTCTTCAATCAGATCGAGGAGATGAATGCCTTAGTGAAAATTCTAAACCTATTCAAAGATAATGGCATAGTCTCACAATGAACACCTCTTAGAATATCTCAGCTCAATGGGATATCCGAAAGGAGGAATAAGATCTTATTGGATATGGTTCGATCGATGATAAGCTTCATCGATCTTTTATTTTTTCTTTAGAGACATGCATTGCTTTTTGCCATCTATCTTTTAAATAGGATTTCCTCTAAATCCATTCGTACCAGACCATATGAGATATGGTATGATAAGAAATCGAGTCTTGATTATCTCAAAATTTGAAGATGTTTGGTCTATATCAAGCGACAGTAAATGGACAAGTTAGAGACTAGGCCCATTAGGGCTTGTTTCATAGGATATCCTAAAAAATCGATAGGATACTATTTTACCTCCAAGGATCATAATATAATTGTAAGCCATTATGCTATCTTCTTGAAAAATAGTTTATCCAAGATGAAGGCAGTTGGAAGAAAATTGAGCTTGAAGAGAGAGTCTCTGAAGAGCAATGAGTCCTAGAGTTGGAATCTATTTATAGTAAGCCAGTAGATGTGGTATCTCCTCCACTTCATAGATCTAGTAGGATCTTCCATCCTCCTGAAAGGTACTTAAGTATACTTATAGAGGATATTGAGGAAGTATTTCTAATGAAAGATAGGGACCACAGAGATGATCCCAAAATCTATAATGAAGCGGTGCTAGATATTGACTCCAAAAAATAGAAGGAAGTAATGAAATCAAAAATTGACTCCATGCATTTCAACCAAGTCTGAACTTTAGTAGATTCATCCAAAGGTATAGTACCTATTGGGTGTAAATGGATCTACAAAAGAAAATAGATTTAGATGGTAAGGTAGAGATCAATAAGGTAAGACTGGTAGCGAAAGGTTATAATCAACACGAAGATATTGACTATCAAGAAATTTTTTCGTCAGTTGCCATGTTGAAATCCATTCTGACACTACTTACTGTTGCAGCATGTTATGATTATGAATCTGACAGATGGATGTGAAAACTACTTTTTTAAATGGATATCTTCAGGAAGATCTCTATATGGAGTAGTCTATGGGTTTTACCTCTAATGATAGTGATCACAAAGTCTGCAAGCTGCAAAGATCCGTATACGGACTTAAGCAAGCATCTCGGAGTTGGAACAATCACTTTAATGATGTGATCAAATCATTTGATTTGATCAAGAATGAGAAGGAAATGTGTGTATATAAAAGATCAGTAAGAGTGTTGTCACATTTCTCGTACTATATATGGATGACATCCTCCTGATTAGGAATGACATTCCCATGTTGACCTCAGTCAAGTTGTGGTTGTCAAAGAAATTTTCTATGAAAGACCTAGAAAAATATCCTACATTCTAAGAATAAAGGTATATAAGGATTAATCTAAAAGGATGCTAGGTCTTTTACAAAAATATTGATAGAGGTGTTGAAAAGGTTCAGCATTGAAAACTCCAAAAAAAAAATTTAATCCCTTAGGCATGGAATTTATCTCTCTAAGAAGATGTGCCCTGATACACCTGAGGAGATCCAACGCATGAACAAGATCCCTTATGCTTCAGCTATAGAGAGCCTTATATATGCCATGCTATGTACTTGATCTGATATAGTCCTTGCCATGAGTATCACAAGCAGATATCAGTCGAATCCAGATAAAGAGCACTGGATAGCTGTGAAGAATATTCTTAAGTATTTGAGGACTAAGGATTTGTTCTTGATCTTTGGAGGAGGATCTGAGCTAAAAGTGGAGGGATACACTGATTCAAACTTTATGTATGATGTTGATGATAGAAGGTCTATATCGGGATGTGTATTTTATATAATGGAGGTTCGATTAATTAGAAAAGTTTCAAACAACCGATCATCATGGATTCAATCATAGAAGTTGAATACATCGCCACCTCTGAAGCTGTTAAGGAAGCATTCTAGTTCAAAAATTTATTGTAGAGCTGGCTGTCATTCCATCAGATACCATTACATTACACTACGATAACAACAGCATCATAGCCCTTGCTAAGGAGCCAAGATCTCTTTAGAAGTCTAAGTATATAGAGTGACAGTTCCACATCATATGCGAATATCTCGAAAAGAAGTACATCGAGATGTAAAGAGTAGACTCTACAGAAAATATGGTGGATCCACTGATGAAGCCTCTCAGCTAGCAGAAGATCGAAGTTCATCTTGAGAAGATGGGACCTAATTTATGGCCAATTAGTTTTAGTGCAAATGAGAGATTGTTAGATGTATGCCATAGAAGCCAATTATTGACTAACGCATATTGTAATTTCAGGGTATAATGTTGTAATTGTAAATTTTATTCATTAATAAAATGGGCAATTTTTATTCCAATTATGTTTATATATATCCATGATTCATCCAAGGGATTAATAGATGCTGATATATTCTCAAAGTATTGAAAATTTGGGATATATATTATTGATGGTTAATTCTTAAAAGCTTTCGATCGATGGATCATTATAGAGGATGGTGATCGATCCAATTAGATCGATGTATGGATAGCTTTTCTTTCGAGCAGATGAGTCTCAAGTCTACAATGTGGAGACACAAGGATAAGAGTGCAGATGGTTGTTAGAGAACAACTTACACTGAGCGTGACCAACATGAGAAACCACTTAGATGTCTACTCACTCATCAGTGGTTTACTCGATACTGTAGTAGTGTGAGTGATCTTTTGACCTATGGTACCTTGTCTATTCGTAGTAAGGCTACTGTAGTTTGACTACACATATACTTGATCATTTTATTGGGTCCTTGTGATGTATGTTGGCTATAGCACATTCAGGTTCACTGTTAGGAGTAGGATGCACCTAGAAGAAATCTATCGATCCTGATAGAAAAGGAGAAATCCTATGCAATTTGCAAGACTAAGTTTAGGAAGTCTTTGATCGAAGCAAGTGTGAATGCTGAAAAAAGTTTTCACAAGAATTCACAAATGAGCTCGAGTTAAGCCAATCTTATATATGACCAATGTTGAGATTTGATGAGTTTTTCATGATCTCTGTCTAGTTGAAACTTATAATAGAAGGACTGAATCATATGATAACTATATCTAGAGGTTCAATAATTTCATTATGCTGAGTTGCCACTACATACTACTAGGTGTCACTAGTAAATTATGAGACTCATCGAGTATCGTCTTGATGATCGATGATCGTTGATGGGGAGAGTTAGAATCGTTTCAACTCATTGAAAAGAGTTTCGATAATATTATGATAGGAATCATAGTATATTTTACTATTAGATAGCATAGAACCTATGGGATCATACACAATAAAGATTTTTGACTAATCATATGGTTGAATAGCGATTTTGAATTGTAATAGGATCTAATTATCAATATGATTGATGATTAATCTAATGTAAAAGTTGTAATAAAAAATTTACTAAGAGTTAGTGAGTTAAAGGAGGAGAGAAAGAGGGCATGGGATATGAGTTTAGAGATCTAAATTTACAGTGAAAAATTTGACAAGGTTGGACCTTATCTTCTATTGGATGCCAAATAAAAGGGGATTGAATGGGGTGTGAGATTTTTAAGATGAGTGATCTAATTTTTATGTGAAAAAAAAATCATATAGAAAGGATTGGGCCATTGGTCCTTATGTGGGCATGTTCCTCTCTCTTGGCGTGGGGTTTTAGGAAAAAAAAGAGAAAAGAGTTTTCCTCTTCGTCTTCCTCCTCTTCTTCCTTCTATTCTTCTTCTTCTCTGAGAGGGTCTGAGAGAAATGAAAAAGCATCTTCATCAACCATCAGAAAGTGATTTCTGCAAGAGAGCTAGCACCACGGGGAGATCAAGAAGCCTTTAATCAGATCAAAATCTCGTGTGGATACCTATAGAGGTCAGACGATTGTATGGCTTGAGGAACTTAGACATCTACGATTATCGATTATGGTGTAGATCGACCCATGATAAGATATGGAGATCAGATCTCCTCTTGCTTTCATAATCAGATTTCATATACATGATTCATATGCTTATGATAAATCCTAATTAGGTGGTTTAGTAGATCTGATCTTATGCATGATTTAGATTAAAAATTATTTTAATCTATATTTTATTTCAGCTGTTAAATCAAAATTTAAATTACATGAATGAAACCATTCGATTCCAACATGTGCATCATCCAAAATCCATCCGGCTCTACGGAGGAGGCTTGTTGTTCTTGTTGGATTTTCTATAGGTACTAGTGCATGTGGATTTTAAAACTTTCTAAATCTAAAATACAGTAACAAAATCAGATTAAAACACTTTTAATCTAAACATGCATTCATCATATGAAAGCACCTGTAGATCTAGTTCATATACTGAAATTAATATAAACTGATTTTAGGATGAATGAAAAAAGCCTGTAATTAATTCATATACCTGAATTGCTTTTCTTTTGCCTCAAATCTGTAACTGGGATTGAATTCTATTCAATCCCTA